>JAPYZI010000520.1:0-58928 GCA_030523105.1 Ophioninae sp. A BG-2022a
TTTTGGCAGAATTTCAAAGTTGGACCATTGATTTTTGCAAATTTTTCCATACATACCCCTTTGCCTCTTTTTTTGCGATTTTTCAAGTGGACTTTCCGGAAAAACTAAGAGAGGTATCGATATGAATCCAACGCCATTATCTAACTCAGGCAAAAACCTTTTCCAAACACCCCCATTGAACCTCTATAGCACGTAAGGAACTCACTCTACGACCTTTTGAAATCTCGTGATTTTTGAGATTCTGGAGAAGTGGCCGGGAGAAGTCGAAAATTTTTTTTTTCGTTTTTAACCTCTTGAAAGGGTCTATTTGATCGGAAATTTTCCGCTGACTACGAATATGCCTGAGTTTCTGCCGAAAGTACAGAATTAGGCTAGGAAAATGCGAAAAACCTTTCGAGAATGTTTTTTCGACATTTTTCCGTAGAAATTGAGAGTTTAGGGCGAATTAAATGGTGAATTTGCTGAAATATTAATAATTGAGGAGTTGATCCGTTAACTGTACATGCTCGTATCAACTATGCCCCGAAGCATAACATCTACAAGCGTAAGCAGGACACCATGATTCTTCCAACGTGTATGCCCACGAGAGAAAGCGAGAGCGAGAATAAAAACCGCCGTCAGCGCCGCTACTCGAGAACTACCAATGGGGGCAGTCCCCAGCAGAATCGGCACATATAATCCTTAAGAACTGTCCTCCTATGCACATCTGATTTCGTTGCCTTCGGGGAGGAGAAGCGGCCGCGCGTGCAAAAAGAGCGCTTAGTTCGAAAACCGACCGCTAGAGGGACGCGAAGTAAACAAATGGCCATTCCTCTGATTAAATTTAGTACGGCACATCAATAATAACTTGTCACTCGAAATTGTGATATGTTCTTTAGCGAAGTTTCTTTCTACAGGGAGATAGAAACTTCGCTCGTAAACGTACATCATGCGATATATCGCAAACGGTCGATCCGATCAGAAAATGGTTGAAACGCAAGTTGTCGGGTTTCAAGCGACCAGTGATCCTTTCACGTTGCGATCCGAAGCGTTTTCGGAACGTGTCGCGATGTTCCGACACGATGGTCGCTAGGTTAGGGTTATTCGTTTTTCGGGAAAAACAATGCTGAAACTTACCGGCCTCCAGGACCTCGAGGTCGAGGTTACCGCTGCGGCTTCTACTGATGCTGCTGCTCGCGTTGTAACTCGATCTGTGAGTCTCCTCCATGGCGCGCGAGGCACTTCTCTTGAATTGTTCCAAAAAGCTGTCGATCTGATTCTCAATACTGGTCGGTGAGCTTGCCATTGTTTTCTTTTTTTCTTCCTTATCGCTTCGAGGCTTTGTCGCTCAGCGTTGTCGGCGAGGCTCGGAATCGTACGTCAGTAAACGCACGTAAACACGAATATACATTTGTGTATATGTATATCGTAGGCGAAATTAGACCGCGTGTGAAGAAAGCCCACAGGCGCTTCGGCCCTAATTACTCTTTCCCGATAAGCCTTGCGAACAGCTCGGAACGCGAAATTCGACCAAAAACAATTTTTCTAGAAGACTTTTGAGGGAACGGGATGAATTTTGAACACTTCGTTCAATGATTCTTTGGCCTTTGAGACTTCGCATTTTCCGTTTTCGCTTCTCTTTTTTTTTTAATCACAAATAGAACGCGAAATTAGAGAAGAGCCAATCTTTATCAGAAATTTTTTAGTTCGGCGGAATGGGACGAATTTTGGGCACTTGGGTGATCGAGTTTTGAGGCTCTGAGAATTTTTACGCTTCGGTTTTCTTTTTTCTTTTTCTTAAATCGCCAAAAGAAAGCAAAATTCGTGAAAAAAAAAAATATTTTTCTCGGAGATCTTCAAGTCTGAAGAACGGGATGCGAATTTCGGGCACTTTGGTGATCGATCCTTCGAGTTCTAAGACACCGCTTTTTTCGTTCTTTCGTAGATCTCCAAAACAACGCAAAATTCGAGAAAAAAAAACAATCTTTCCCGGAGACTTTGAAGTTCTACGGAACGTCACAAATTTCGGGCACTTCGTTAATCGATTCTCCGGGCTCCGAGACTTCCCCTTTTCCGTTTCCCTTTCTCGTTTTCTTCAATTTCTCAAGAGAACGCAAAAATTGAGAAAAAAAACTTCAAGAATTTTGAGTTTTCCAATACGAGACAAATTTCGAGGACTCTGCTAATCGATTCTTCAGGCTCCGACCCTCCTCTTTTTTTCGTTTCCGGTTGTCGTTTATTTTTAAATCTCCAAAACGGCGGAAGAATCGAGAAAACACGAATTATTCTCGAAGATTTTTGACTATTACAAAACGGTATGAGTTTCGGGCACTTTGTTGATGGATTCTTGAGGCTCTGAGACTTCGCCTTCGTCGTTTCGGTATCGCCTTTTTCTTCAAAGTTCCAAAAACAGTCAAGAAATCGAGAAAAACATATTTCTCGTAATTTTTTTTTTGTTTGTTTGTAGAACGGTACGAATTTGGGGCACTTTGTTGATCGATTCTTCAAGCTCGAAGACTCCGCATTTTCCGCTTCCGTTTCCTCGGATCGCGAACGAAGGCGTTTTCGAGAAAAGTTTTATTGCTCTGAACGTGGAAGGCGTGGAGAGCGAAACTCGGGTAGAACCTCCCCCCCTCTCTGTCTCTTTCTCTCTCTTTCCCTCACGGTATCGAAAGTCGTTTTGCTCGTGGCGACCACGACGGGCCACACTGCGTTCTAACCGTAAAACTACATTTTACGACGTGACTACGATTCGCGACGGGTCTAATGGCAATAACAAAAACGGCGAGAACCCTCTCGCGCTCGGAATCTCATTATCGTTGTACTCGTCCTTGCGGCTTGTCGCATCCTGATAAAACTTCGCCCCGCTCCCGTTGTCTTTATTATTATTACGACGGCGACGACGACGCATGGTTGTTATTATTCTTCATGAGTAGGTGAATCCGGGAGTGCGACGAAACGGTGACCGCGGAACTGGCCGCATCCGCAGCCTCGCGAACACTTGCTCGACGCGCGCGCGACGATCGAGCGAACGAACCAACTAGAACGCGCGTTACGTGCTGCGCGTCCTTGCCGCAGGTGTCGCGCGACGTTGTGACGGTGGGGGCGGCGCACGTTGACCAAAGCGCATGCCGAAAAGTCGCAATACGCGACCCACCGACGCGCAGATGCGACCGCACCGTTGTCTATGCTATGACTATTTCTTTCAATTTTCAACAAGCAATATAATAGTCATAATAATATACAATATACGATATTACGTTCTGTATTGTATATTAGTCTCGTTATTATTATTATTGTTACTATAGTTCGGGTTTGTTTTTATATTTAACAAAACACATGTGTATTCATTGATTTGGTTCGAATATATCAATAAATAACATTATTACTGCACTTATTCGATTCGGTATTATTACTTTGTAAACAATTATTATTATTGTAACGTAACAATATGACAATGAATAATAAAAAGAATAAATTAATATTATTTTATTAAATTTATGTACTTATTTTTATATTGCAATGCATCAATAAATCATTATGATTATTGTTATTAATTTATTCGATTTTCAAATAATGATAAGCCCTCTTTTTCATTCGTATATTTTGATAGCCTTATAAAATGATAAATCGTTTTTGTTTAAACAAACACAATGGACAATGATGTGATAAAAACATGTACACGTTGATCGTTTCGGTCGATAAGTTAGCATTTCTTTTTTAAGTCGAACATTTCTTGCGATCACCGCGTGTGGATAAATCAGAGCGTGCGTTTAGCGTAGGAGTTTTCGGTACGCGATTACCCCGAAGGGGGGCAGTGCGTATGCTCGTCAAGAGCCGCACGTCTCGCTCGCCGTCTTGTGGTGGGGAGCGCAGGGGCGCGACGGTGGCTCCAGTCGCCGGCTGATCACTCGTGTCGCGGCAACGCCACAGCTAACACGTCTCTTTCTCTCTCCCTCTCTTTCTCTCTCTTTTACTCGGTCTTGATCTTCATCGCTCTCCGTACGAGTTAACACCGTGTACGTCGCAAAGGGTTGATACAAAAAGGAAAAAAACTCCAGCGTAGTCGTTCGTCTCTCGTTGATCCGTGACTGTGCTTCGTTCGATCAGAAAACAACGAAAGAAGAAGGAAACAAGAGATTTGGTGAAGCCAACGGAGACTCCGTCATGGGTGGTGAGTTCGAACTTCTTACATCCCTCGAACTCTCGTTCTCCCCGTTACGAACTGCGGTGTCGATGTTGTCTACCTCTCCTCCTTCTCTTTTTCGAAGTTCGAGTTTCGGATCGCGAGGATCGCCCGGCACGCGTACGTGCAACGTTTCTCTCCCCGCAATGACCTTGAAACCCAAACCTTATTCTTCCTGCTTTCGTTCCTTCGACTCGCCTCCATCGGAAATACCTCCGGGCAGTCTTGATTGAATCTGACGAGTTACTTCCTCCCGCTACACAATACCTCTTTCTTTTCCCCTTGTGGAGTCCGCGGGCTTCGAAACCTCGGCAGTCAGCGATCCAATAAAAACAAATCGAAATTTGTAAGGAAGCTCGGGAAAGCTTGCGATTGGTGGAAAACAGAAGTTGGCGGCGCTGAATGGATTGGGCCGGGGGGGGGGGGGGGGGTAGACTTATAAAATTGTTATTGAGGTTCAGTTGGCAAATGGCAGGGTCGAGTATAATATTGTGTAATTCGGACGTGCGTTGTATGCGCGCCCAATGACGTATCAATTATCACGAACGATCTCTTTTCGTTCTCTTTTTCTCGTTCTGCTCGGCCTCTCGTTTGAAGATCGAACGTCAGCTTATCGTACTCGCAAATTCTTCGTCTTGGCGTGTTTCGATGTTCGCATAACCTAACTTCGCGCTCGGGCCACGTGGACGAGTACATACCCCTTTATTTACGACTTTGTATTGCATAAATATACATATATGTATATATATACGAATGTACAAAGTTGAATTTTTTAACAATAAAATTATTTAACAAAAATACAATATTAACAATAGCTGGTATGACCAGTTCGGCCAATCAATGACGTTACGATCCCTTGGTGAGTTAGACGATTCGGACAAGAATTGGTATTTTGTCCAACCTACGACATCGAGACGTGGGATCGATACGGCCAATGGGATATGAGATTACTAATTTGTCCAACCAATGGTGATTGAGAACTACGTTTGAATTCAACCAATCGTGAAACGTTCACTGGTTTTTCCAGACCAATGCAGTCGATGCGTGTCAACCAACCAATGGGATTGAAAATTACTAGTTTTTCCAACCAATCACGTTGAGAATTACATTTGAATTCAACCAATCGCTCGACCATCTCTACTTTTTTTCATCCAATGCCATCGATCTATTTTAACGATTTAGAATATTACTATTTTATCCGACAAATAATCGCGATTCTTCCGTTCGATTCGCCAATCAACTAGCTCGAAAAGCCCAAAAAGTGAAAAACGAAAAATCGGCTCGATCGGATATTCGAGAAATCGAGGAAACGTGCCAAGCTCGAAAATAAAAATGAAAAATTGACGAGGGAGAAATAGAGGCAGAAAAATGAGGGTAGTGGAAGGACATCATTCCGAGACACTTTCGGGAGGAGACAGACTCGAATTCTTCGCGGGGATATTTTTGTATTTGTTCTAGGCGAGAAGAGAGCTCCCCCAAAGATATCCCCCGGCATGCACGTAGCAATAAAATCAAGACGCTCGCTCGCGAGAAAGTTACCCAGATCCCCCCTCCCCTGGTCCTCCTTTGCCCCTCTTACTATCTCCAGGGGTTATTCCTGGCTCGTTTGAAGCACAGGCGAAGTATCTCCCGTCTGAAGTCTACTTTCGGATTAAAAAAAAATGTTTTCTTTCATAATTTTATTTTTTTTAATTTATATATTTATGATTGGCTCCCTTAACACTCGATTGAAATGATATATTGACCCTACAAATCCATTTCTTCCTTATTTTATGTTCAAAATGAAATATTACATTTATTAAACTAAATTAAATGTCATATTAATTAATTAATTATTAAAATGTATTTAACTATGTATACATATAAAAATCTGTTTGTTACATTTTTCTCCCGTAGTTCAATTAAATTAATTGATTTTCCATATTTATTCTGGTTTCTTGAAAATTAAATTTTTAATTTATTTGAAAAGTCATTAATTATTTACTTATGAAAAAAATAAAAATAAATTAATCAAAAAATCTATTACATTTTTTTTTCCAGTTTTCGATCATTATTTTCTTTCCTATTCGTTTCATTAATTCTTCTCTCTTTTTATTCCTATGACTTCGCCAGCGCTACTAAAATCAATAAAACTTCAACAATGCAAAATAAATCGGTTCTCATCCGAATGTTTGTTCCTAAAAACTTTCGGATTCGTCGATTAATGGATTGAATATTAATTGCGGTATCGCGCTCTATTCGCAAATAGCCAAAAATATAAATTTATTTCGGAGGCGCGTGGGTGTATTTGAAGTGTTGCACGGTACAGGATTCGATCCAATTTTTCGATGGAGATCGAAAAAGCGTTAGTAGGAGAAATAAATAAAATAAAATATGCCGTCGTGTCAACCAAACCCAAACATACCAAAACAACGGATCAACGTTAAGAAAATCGATTAATTAATCAGAGAAATGAAACAAACCCCAACAACAACAAAAACCGGACGCCAGCCGAATAAATTACGGAAATTGGGTGAAAGAATTTGAATTGAAAAAAATAAACACAACGTTCATAATTTAAAAATTAATAAAATGTGTAAATAATTTTACAAAATCAAAATGCTATTGCCCAAAAAAATAGTTATTTAATAAACCAATTTGGTTTAGGAAACATTAAAGAAAACAATTTAGATTTAACAAAGACCACAACGTCCATAATTGTAAAATTATTTGAAAATTAAAACAATTTTTTAAATAATAATGCTGTTTCCTAAAAAGATGACCTATTTGATAAAAAAAGATTATTTAAACATTTAAAAATGCTAAAAAGGTGAGTTGACACGAACGGTACTTGACCTAAGGCAAGGTCCGAAGATTTTCGCGCTCGCTACGTAAACCCACATGGGGAGTCCCGGATTTCATTGTAATCCCCCCTCCCCTCCCTTCATTTCTGCTCGTTCTAAACCCCTCCCGGTCCCTTCGACTATTATGAGAACGACGACGCCCGTTACAAATATAAACCATCCGACTGTGCGTTGGTTAAGATGGGGGGGGGGGGGGGGGGGGGTCGGACCGCTCAGGTTTCGGTGTATCTCTGCGTATCACAATATACCAGATCTCTCCGGGTCTCTCAAAGCCCCGAGCCATCTTCCGTCGACGACTCGCACTTGCTACCCCACAATAAAATGAAATCACTTGATCCGGGGCTTCCGCAACGCGTCTTGCAGACCTCCCACACGCGAATTATTCAAATGCATAACGTTGAGAATCGTTTCGCGATCGCAACTCACCGTTGAAGGTTTCAGACGGAGAAAAATGTTTTTTTTTTTTGCAAATTATTTTTTTGGTTTGTCGTATCATATTTGTTATAGCTTTTTTCTTTGTTTATTCTATTTTTTTTTGTTTCTTGATTTTTCTTCCATTCTTCTTTTTCAATGATTTTTTTATATTTGTAAATGTTTATTCGCGTTTCGAGTTTTCATGAATTTAATCGCAATTTTTGAGATTCGTTTTTTAATATTTTTGTAATATTGTTGTTGATGTTTTATTTTGATTTCTTGCATTTTCATTTTTCAGACATTTTTTTTTTGGCTTTGCCAGTTTTTACACGTTTTTCTTTGTGCATTTGTGCTATCATTATTATTATTATTTAAAAATTAATCGCGTGTCAATTTTTCGTGAATTTTGTCTGGTTATTTATGTTAACAAAATGTTATTTCATTTGCTTTATTTCCATCGACTTGTTATTGCTTCGATCACTTTTATTTTCTTAATAAACATCGTCTTTTTCTTACTGAAATCTTATAACGATGAAGAAAGACGAAATGAGTTAGGAGCGTTCGAAAGATTTGCCGGTCGTGGGTCTGAATTTCAAATTCGGGGAGTTTGCGTTCTCAGCTGTTCGTTTGACGAACCGCGCAGGGACGCTAACTTAACCGGAAGCTGTAATATTTGTTTTCCCCCTCGCGGGAACTCGAGACGAAGAAAGGAAAGAGAGATACAACGGGAGACAAGGACGCGACAAGGTCAACGGCCTAACGGCTCTCTCTGCTTTTTCTTTCTTGCTTTTCCTCGACATCTTTTTTCTTTTTTTTTTTCACGGTTGCACCTTCTCGTGTGTCGCGTCGCGCTGAATATTCCGTCACCGTGTGAACTCATTTTGAGAACACTCGGCGACGGGAAATACGATACCTCCGTATCTCTATCATCCATCCTGATTTTTATTTTCTCGCTGGTGCGCGCGCAGACAACATTATTGTTCTCAACTTTCGCGTTTGTTTACGCTGTTTATCTTTTTTGTTCCGCTTTCTTCTCTTCCGGTGTGGATGCTTCGAGGCGATTCACGATTCCTTGAAAGCTCGAACGTTTTTTTTTACTTCTCTAATTCTCTCGAACGCGTCGATCGTGGGGGAATGCGAAACGGGGGTGTCTCGCGCAGGCGCGCGACAACCCTCCTGAACTACGCCACTTACGGCTCTGTTTGGACAAAATTCTCGAATTAACGAATAATCGAATAATCGTATCGTAATTCTTTCGTCTTGTAAAACCGTGAATACTTTATGCATACGAAATAGCGCGGGGAACTCGTTCAGGGCCGTCCCCATTTTACGCACGATATAAAATCGGAAAAAATATTTGATTGAAAGATCGAATCGACCCGTGAGTTTTGTACTACGAAGGATTTTGTCGCGGGATACTCGCAATGTCGAAAGCCACTTCTCACGAGGCCGAATAGGTTCTGCATATCACACCCGGGGTCACGTGATCGAGCGAATAAGCCTCTAAAAAAGGTTATCTCGACTTATCGCCGATAAGCCGAATTATTCGGCAATTGCAGTACGACTTTTTCTAATATTTTTGTTTCTTCTAAGGTAACGGTACCGACACTCGGACGGTTAAGAGTTGTTAAAGTTGAAGAATTTATTATTCATTAAAGAATCGTTTTTAAAGACCGTTACCGGAACTACCATCAAGCTCGTAAATTCTTGTTTTCAGATCTTGTACATTTAACGCCGGATAATTGAATATTTGTTTATTATATATATTAAAATATTGAATAATAGCCAATTGTACCAGTTTTCGGACAGCATTTATTTTTGTTGCCCCTGTGTTTTAATTCTTTCGTGTCCCAATGTTTGGACATGTTATTATTGTTATTTATGAATTATTATTATTATTATTATTATTATTATTAGTATTATACATTCACTTTGATACTTTTCATGTATATTGCTAATGTAGCCAAACATTCCAACTAATGTCCGAATAGTGGGACTCGTCCGAGCATTGCTACCGTTACCTTATATATCCGTTTTTTTGCCGACGTTCCATTATTTCCAACTACTGCACCTTTCCCACGTCGAGATCGAGGGAAAGGTCAGTTTTTCCTACGGGACAAAAACAGCTTGTGTATATAAATGTATAGGTATATTCAAAATGAAATAATTCGAATATACCGATGTTTATTATTGTTATCTTATTAGAACGTGACATAATTCGATAATAATCATGATCGAATAATGATAACAATTATGGCGCCGTCGATGATGACGACAAAGATAATGACGATGGCTATGCCCACGATAATAATAGTGACAATGACGGTGATGATGACGATGACGACGACAATACTGATAATGATGAAAATGACGATGATGATGATTATGATGATGATGATGATGATGATGATGATGATGATGATGATGATGATTATGATGATGATGATGATGATTGGTAATGATGATGATGATGATTACGATGATGATGATGGTGATGATAATGATGATGAGATGATGATGATGATGATGACGATGATTATGATGATGATGATGACGATGACGATAACGATAATGGCGATGATTATGATTATGGTAATGATGATGTCGATATCAGTAATGACGATGATTATGACTATGACGGCGATGATGACAGTGACGACGATCACGATGACGATGACGTTGATGACGAAAACGATGACGACATTAACGCTGATGCCGCTAACAATATCAATAACACTCATCCCGTGTTCCAATTCTCCAGCTCGATTTTTCCTCTCCCATATTCTTTCTTTACGAAATTTTCAACCGTATAATCGCGAACTTGGCAAGATTACGTAAAGAAAATAAATTAATAGAAATAAATGTCGTATCCGAGTGTGCACGCACACTAATACGCGGTCACAACAATATTATCGGTCTCCGCGGACGACTGTGTATGTATATATGTTAGTGCCTTGGCGACCACGTGGGCTAGCGAAGCTCTCTTTCCCTTTCTTTATTTTTTTTTCTACACACCGGTGGCGCATAGAGAAAGAAAGAGTGGCCAGTCGCGGCGAGTCATCGGGGCTCGCGCGAGAGGGCGCGCCCGTAGCTTTTATTTTGGGCACGGGCGTCTCGCGCATGCGAATAATGCTGGCCGAGGGGCGCGCACGCCCTCGGGTCGCGCTCCAACGTGAAGTTATCTCCACAATACTGTCGAAAAAAACACGCGCAAAATTCAGCATCAAGAGACTAAAATATATCGGGTCTTGGCCATACGCCAAAATCACTCGCGCACCGCCCCCCCCCCCACTCTTCACTTTAACCTCCCAATTCTCCTTGCTTTTCTATCCACTTATTTTTTTTTCCGTTTTTATTCAATCTTTTGCTACTCTTGTCTACGAACTTTCTTCTCGCGGATTCTCTCCCCCCACCTCCCGCCTCTGCCTTCCTCTCCCTATTCGTTCGGCGATTTCGACGCGATGCCACATTCTTCGTCTCGTTCGGGCGGCAATCCAAACCTCCAACGTTACTCGTAGTCCAGCGAAATAGCTCAGCCCAAACGATCAAAAATAGCACGGATTTTACACATACGTGCTATTAGGAAAAACGATCCTGAGACAATTCGCTTTTGTCAGTTTTTTGCTTTCTTTATTTTCCGTAGATGGTATCCTCGCGCATTTCAATTTTATTATCATTGTACAGAGATGTGTTATTATTGTTGTTCACTTTTATTATTTTCCTCGACAGTTTTATTGTTTTTATCATTATTATTATTGCTGCTGTTGATTTTATTATTAACATCATTGTCATTGTTTTTATCGTTATTTTTACTATTATTATTATTATTATTATTATTTTTATTATTATTACCATTATTATCGGTTTAATTATTTTTTTAATTCTTTAATACACTCGCCCGAAAAATAAATAATAATGTTGAAAATAGCGAACGTAAAATAATAGTAAAATGACGACGGTGATGATGATGAACCATAGTACAGGGTGTCTTTCTTTCTCGCGTATATTACAGGCTACGCTTGGGTTACTTTGGCGACAAATGACTCGTATTCCCTCGGCGCTCTCGTTCTGGCACACTCGTTGCGCGGCGTCAGGACGAAACATGATCTCGCCGTATTGGTGACACCCGGTGTGACCGCCACCATGAGGTAAGAAAAAACCTGAAAAACCCAGCTGTCGCATTGCCAATTGCCCGATATCAACCCGATTTATAGATCCCTCGATGCGTTCGTTTACTTATTATATCCGATACATTGATGTATTTATATTATATAAATATATAGTTTTACATCGCATTGAAAAAATTGGTTATACAGGCTGTGACGTAAATAGTCGTCCATCGTTAAGGATTCGGTATACCGGATAGTTGACTATAACGTACTATTATTTTTATTTGTCCAAGGGTTTGAAAAAAAAAAAGAAACAATTTCGGGAAAAATGATTGTTTTTTTTATGGATTTTATTTTATTTACGCCACACCCCTGTATGTATGTACATTTTTTTCGAAATATATGTATATATATATATATGATACAGTGATACAGATACTCGATACAGGATTTTTTTTACTTTTTGCCGATTATTAAATTTGGGCGTTAATTGCTTGTTTATAAAAAAATATTGCGAAGTCAAATCGATCTGAAAAAATCTGAAAAAAATTCTCGAGTGCCTTTCAAAGATAGTACAGTAACATAAAAAATCGTGGGTAAAATCGGAGAGGTGACCGGTCAGATCGAAGTCGAATCGGCATGGAATGCCTTATATATTGATGTATCGACGTATTCATACGAATAACCGAATAAGTGTTATATAATTTGTTTGGGTTAATCGAATTTTCGAAAAGTGGTAATAAAAAAAAAGGATCGCGAGAGAAACGGAAGCGAGACTGCTCGATCAATTAATCGGAACGTGCGAAATTACGCTCTGACGTGACGAACGAGCTCGGCGAAGCTGGGCGGGAGTGGGGCTTTGCAGGCTGAACGAGAGCCAACCCGAGCTTTCGAAGACGCGAACTTGAACTCGGTTCGTTGATGACGCGCGATTTTACCGGTGTCATCGTCGTCTGCCAACGAACTCGCCCGTGAACGCAATTGACGTACCTGTCAACGCAAGGGAAATTAATCGGGGGGAACGCATACGGATCCAAATTTTGATTTAACGAAACTATCAAGGAAAACTTTGTTCGTTTAATTTTCTTAATTTATTTCGAATAAAAAATAATTTAGAATGAAAAATAATTTCGAATAAAAAATAAATTCGAATAAAAAATAAATTCGAATAAAAAATAAATTCGAATAAAAAATAAATGGGAAAAACATGTTTATTTCAAATTGATATTTCATTTATGATCGACGCTGGTATGAATGCCCGATCGGGTTCCACCTTCAGGGGTCATTGACGTTAAGGAGCGATACCCGAGGTTAATACTGAGAGCGGTGACCGCTTAGACGTCTTCTAATCTCAGGGAAGAAATATAGCGGAACAGGGAATAAAAGTGGTGGAATGGTTTAAAAAAGTCCTTTGGAAAGACGATGATAAATTTTACTAAATAAATTATAACAAAATAAAATATTAAAAATTCAGCAAACTAATAACTAAAGGATAATTTAACAAAAAAAAAAAAAAATGAAGATACGATACAGTGAGAAATGGAAGGGGACAAGTAATAAGCGTGTACAAGGAGGAAGAAATCAATGTTAAAAATAGAAAGAAAATAAAAAGTACACTTGATTTATGATTTTCATGAAGTTGTCTACCTTTTATTTTCATCGTTTTTTTTTTTCAACAATTTTATCATCGAAGTTTTTACAATCTATTACGTCCCTCTTTCCTCGCTCACTTCCGGTTTGTCCTCTTCGAAAAGAAAAAGAAAAAAAAAAACAATGAAACGCCACGACGATTCGATATTTACACGTTGATGAACCGGCAGGGAAAAATTGTCCGCGGTGTTTACGCTTGTACAAGAGGTGAACGTTCTCGACTCGAAGGACGCGGCTAACCTGGCCCTTTTGGCGAGGCCCGAGCTCGGCATCACATTCACGAAGCTCCACTGTTGGAGGCTCACCCAGTACGAGAAATGCGTTTTCGTCGACGCCGACGCTCTGGTTATTATTATTATCCCATTATTACCATTTTAATTAACTAATCAGGTATTATCGTTTTATCGATTAAATGATTAATTGATTAATGATATTTCAAAAGTGAGCAGCTATTTTTTTTCAAATTAGTAATTAGCAAATACGCTCGTGTAATTATTAATTTATTTTTTTTTTTTCGGACTCTCGGGGATTACAGGTAATAAGGAATTGCGATGAATTATTCGAACGGGACGAGTTCTCGGCTGCGCCGGATGTCGGCTGGCCGGATTGCTTCAATTCCGGGGTATTCGTTTTTCGGCCCTCCGAAGAAACGTTCGCTTCGTTGACGAGCTTCGCAGCTGCTAAGGGCTCATTCGACGGCGGTGATCAGGGCCTACTTAATCAGTACTTCAGTGATTGGGCCCGCGGCGACATCGGCAAACATTTGCCATTCATCTACAACATGTGCTCGACCGCAACCTACTCTTATCTTCCGGCATTCAAGCAGTAAGCTATCTTTTCTTTTACTTCGTTAAAATGAAGTGAAAAAAGATTTTTTTTCTTTCTTCATCTCTCTCTATCTCTCTCGTTATTTTAATTATTTTTACTTGTTCGATTAATTTGTATAAAAATTATCATTATTTTTTGTTTAATTGTCCCTTCTTATACCCTTTTTCGTTTTTACGTTCCCTCCTTAGTTATGCTTTTGCTCTCTTCTTTCCTTTCTTCCTCCGTTCCTTCCGCAATTCTTATGATTATCATTATTTTGCATAATTTTGGTTATGTTCTTTTTTTACTTTATTTTTTTCTTTTTTACTTTATTCTTTGTTACTTTATTTTTACTTTAGTTAGTTCTTTTTTTACTTTATTTTTTTCTTTCATTATTGTTTTTAGGTTTATGATTTATTTTCGTTTACTCGTCAACACCTTTATTAGTAGTAATTTATCTTTATTGTATATCTTTTGTCTGTATAAAAATACGATTTTTTTTGGTTTAATATCTTTATATTTATAAAAATATGAAACTCAAACAAACCCAAACTAACAATCAAAAATAGGGATATTAAATAAACACTAGACTAGAAAATATATAATAAAATAAAGTGAAAAAAAAAACGTCGCTCCAGATACGGCGGTGACGTGAGGATCATACACTTCATCGGATCGACGAAGCCCTGGCTTCAATATTTCGACACGATAACCGGTCAGGTTCATCCTGCCCCGGGAACGAATCACCTGCAGCCCTTGCTCCAGCTCTGGTGGAACATCTTCTGCGACAAGGTTCATCCCGAATTGTCATCGGTCATGGTAAGTGTCACGGGCCTCCACGTGCCTCGAATCAGTTTAAAAAAATATATATATATACATATATATATTTCGAACTGGTCTGTACGTATACGTGTATGCGTTTTTATTTTTTCTCTTAATTTTGTTGTTTTTAAAAATTTTTTCTTAATTTTGTTGTTTTTTTTTAGCTTGAAGAGAGTCGGAATTTTGCAAAGCATATTTTGGTATCTCCCGGAAGAAAGAAAACGATGGAATTATCAACTATGCAATGTTTCTTAGCGATTCCAAAATTTCCGTCAAACATTCCGAATTTCGTCGAGCTTTTGTATTTTCAATTTTATTAATTTCTTTTTTTTTTTATTTTTTTTTTTCTCGAAACTAAAAACTTGTGAGAACGAAAGAGGAAAGAAGAGAGAAAACTGCGGAGCAAATTATCGAGCACAGTTTCTTTCGTTTGTTACTATTCTTCTTTTTTTTCAAAATTATTTTTCATTTTTTCTTTTCGTTCGGTTTTTGTTTTTGTTTTGTTTTATTTTTTTTTGTTTTTTTGGCGAATGATCGTAACGCTTTTGTATTCACATAACTTTACTGATTTCGCAAGCTAAGCAATGAGCAAAAGGAGTCTAGCGCGTCTTGTCGCGAGGTAAGAAACAACAAACGTTGCCAAACCGTTCAAGCTTCCTCTATTCGCTGTCGTGTTTTTCTCTTATTTTATTTTTTTTTTGTTTATCTCTCGTTTTACACTCGTCACTTCTTTTCACCACGTTTCTTTCGACTTCCTTCTCTGTGTCGCGACATCTTAAGTTCTCCGCGATGACGAAAAATCAAAATACGAAGACTCATCTTTTCGCGAATGATTCGTCGTTACTTTTTATTTTTTCGTACTGGTCTGTTTTGGGGCGTTTTTTTATTTTTGCGCTTTTGAAAAGAACTTTTTTTTCACGACACGATTTCTCTTCGAATGAGATTAGCCGTTTGCACTGAGCAATAGCGAGTTGTTTTTTCACAACTTTCGTGTCGCGTGAATATTAAGATTATTTGTTAATAAATTATTATCATTGTTAATGTTATTGTTTTTAAACATTTTTAGAACGTTTTATTATTATAATTTTGTAAATTTTTATTAATAATAAGGTAATCATAATATTAATAATAATATCTCCTATTATTAATGATATTGATTATTACCATTTGATATAAAAAATATTATTATTAATATCGCTTCGGTTATATCTGTGATAACGAAAATTGTTTATAACAATGATAATTATTTTCTCGTTGTTGTGCGTAGAAGTAACAATTATATTAATTGGTGTTAATTTTTTAAATTGTCATTTGATTATTTTTATCGTAAATAATAATAGTAGTTCATTATATAAAATAAATAATTGTTATTGCAAACGATAACAACGGCTGAATCATTTGTAACGATAAAGAGAAACGAAGAGGTATTTTATTTTTTTTTCATCGTCGTCGTAGCTATCGCGATGTTAATTGTTATTATTTTATTATCGTTATTATTAATGCACACGAGCTCGCACAGTATTTTTGCACGAGACGACATACGCGTGTCGACAGTTTCTTGCCACGTTTTTTTGGCACTTCGCTTAGCGCTCGCGAGAACTCTCAAAATTAGTTTTCGCACCGGAAACTGCGCACTCCGTACGCTCAATTTCGTTTTCAATGATTTTTTTTTTTTGTTTTTGGCGCGTTTTCGCGTACGCGTGATTCACGCGAATTTATTCGCGTCGTTATTTCGCAACGCGGAGATAAGTAAATTTTAATAAAACGCAATCTCCCACGTGTCGCACTTATTTCTATTTCGAGGCAATTATTTTTATTGAGAATTTATTTTGGTTTTATTAACACGATGGAACTTTGTGATTTTTCGGATTTTTGTGTATTTAGTTTTTGAAAACAACAAAAAAATATGATTTTCTTTCGTTTCGAGATTTTTTCTTAATTTTTTGCTCTTTTTTTCTCTTTTTTCCCCGTTTCGAGATGGAGGCAGGGATAATTGGAATTTTAGCGAATTTTTTCGGCACGTACTTTGAACCCTTTCAGTCTCCCAAAATTTTTATTGTATGTTTTTTTTCTAAACTTTTTAAAAATGTTTTTTTTTTTTTCATCGGGCTCAATAAACGTTCTTAACTTTGATTCTATGGAAATCGGAGGTTTTGTGCCGGGGTTCAAGGTAAACGCACGATCTGGCGTTACTTCGGAAAACGAGGAAATAAAAAATCGTTTCGATATCGGAATTTGCGGTGGTGCGTAAACGTATCAATCGTGAAACTAGATTTAATAGGGAAAGAAAAATCGGCACGACACGCCAAACCTTCCGATACGCGAACTTATTTTTTTCTTTACCTCGGTTTAGTTTTTTATCGGCAGGGTCCATTTTTCTTTTCTTCGTTCGTCACGAGTCAATCAATTTTTAGTACTTCTATAAAATTTTCTCGAATTTGCGATAAAGATTGAATTTTAAAAAATTTTTTAGTTTTCTTTTGGTTCTCGTATGTTTTTCATCGCGTTCGACCGCGAATTCGAATTCGCCGGGACCGAAAACCACCCCGGTATAACATTTTGTCCGTAGCGAACGATTTTTTAAAAACATTACGTCCGCCATTTTGTTATAACGAATCCGTTAATTTAATGGGAAATGGCCGAAGGTGACGAATTTGAGGGTTTCTACTTTATCGATGCCGATCGTACAAACTGGTTACCGATCTGTTCGAGTTGTGTAAAGTTGGCGATTCAGCTTTCTCTTTTTACATTTGTTTATTGTTTCTTTGATTCTGATATAAGTTGAACCGTTTGTAAGGTCAGCCTTGATAGAAGAGAGAAGAACTGAGAATTATCGATAATTTATCTATTTTTATCCAAGTTTTCATTTTAATTGGACAAGGTTGTAACCGGTGTAAAATTGTTTAGGAATTTTCTAAGCGGATCGATAACTTACAGACTGCTGAGCTGGTAATTTACCGACAGCTGTCAACTCTCAATCTTTTCCTCTGGAAACAATCTTACAAAGGCTGTAGTTCATTTTACCATCAAGTGGAAACAAAAAAACACGAAAATAGAATATTACCAGTCAATGTTGAAGAGCCAAATTCACACAGCTTCCGATGTATCACTTGGTTAGTGAAGCAACACTTCCGGTAGACAATGTCGGTTTTCCCGATCGGTAACGGCTCACCATCCGTCGGTATCAACGATCACTCGCTGGGTAATATTTCGCTGTACTTCCAGTCGCACGTTTAGCAGCGTACGTCGGTAAATTATCGACCCCCTACATTCGTCAAAAACGTTATAAAATATTTCTTTTTTTCATTTGAAGAAAAACGATGAAAATAAAGGTGGACCCGCGATCGTCCCGTGTGTACAACTAACCTCACATTTAGCGTAAATTTTTTTCTGTTTCGGCATGAATTGCTTGCATAGGCCAGCAGCACTTTGGCACAAGATTGGCACGAATACAAATACGAACCTCCCTCGATTTTCCACGATCCCCTAACTATGCCATCGTATCACAGCACGGACTATCTGTCACGCGACGAAATCGACGATTTTTCCGAGTTTCACGATCCGTGGGATAATTATCGTGGAACAACGGATCTAACCTCAAAAACCTCAGACATTCCAATGACGAACGATAACAATTACGACGATCATCCGAACAGCGACAATCATAGAGAATACATCGAAGTGTGCAGTGATCTGGAAAGTTTGAAAATTCCTCCAGTATTAGAAATTACCGTGAGTGACGTGACTAAAAGCAATCGCGTATATTCTAACCACGAAAGTACCGACCATGAAAATCAAGATAGCTTATCTCGAAATACTCCGATACAAAATAAATTCGAACCCACTTTTGGGCCTCGTTTCGAGCCACGCGTCGTTGAAAACGATTGTAACATTGAGAACGAAGAATTATCGAAATTTCACGAGGATTCCAAATTCGATGTGAAGAGTAATTTTGTTCAAGAAGCGAAGAACGACGAGCCGAGAAGTCACGTGGTTAGGTGGACGGATCAGTGCGCATTTGACGTTTCCGTTGTACGGACCGACTCGACCAATCACGCGCCTCTCATTCCCCACACTCCTTGCACAGGAACCAACGACAGAGCGCTTACCTCTCCCACTCCTCGCGCAGATTCTAGCTGCGCGTCGCTTCCCACTCCACCCGTGTTACCTTGTACAAAATCCAGTAGCGTTACGGCGCGATCAGAAACGAACGTTACGGGGCAACTCGAAAGTAATTACGTAAGTAAACAACAACAACAAGAAAAACACGTTCTTCGTTTGGGTTGCCAACGTATTATTAATTTACGATAATTCATTATTGTTTTTTGTAAACTCCAATTTCCTATCAAAATGGCGGACCATTTGAATCGATGGAATTTAAACAAAGCCGTTACGAAAACGGAGGAAACTTTTGAATCGAGAAACGGTAACCGGCGAGCGAAAGAGAATGGCCCTTTGTAGTTTGATTTTGCACTTAGCATTCAAAACACGATCGCTTTTTGCTGCACGCTCATTAGTGTAAACAATCTTTTTTTTTTAGTTACAATTATAATAAAAAATTATAAGAGAATTGAAAAAAAATAAATTCTCGTTTGCGGGAAAACAAAATTCTTTTATGAAAATATATATGTGTGTATGTGTATGTATATGTACGTATTTTTGATATCAGGCCGGTATTGCTGGAGCGTTGGCGAAAATAACGCTCGGCGAGGCGAGAAGTCCTGAACAAATCGCCCTCGAGGAACACATGAGAAAGCAGAGCTGGGAACAGGGACAAATCGACTATATGGGACGCGACAGTTTCGATAATATTTGGAAGAAGATCAGTGAGACCCTCGGCAAGCAACCGGAACGGCAAAACTCTCCTCCCAAGGTCACAGGAATTATTATTAATATTATTGTATTTTTTTTTAATCCATATGTTTCTCAATTTTTAATGATTAATTTTTGAGTAATTTTCTGAATTTTTTAAATGTTTCTTTTCCGTCATTTTTTAAACTTAATTTTTATTTGACTATTTATTATTTTACTGTTTATCATAATGATTATATTATTAATTTATCGAACCGGAATTTCATTGAATGTTATTTGATTTAACATTATTCGATCTTTCATAACTTCATTATCGTTTATTATTTATTAATCAAGCGATTGTTTGATAATTATATCATTGTTTGGGTTTGTTTCGATCGATTGTAGATAGTAGTGTTAAAAAGAAAAATGTTTTTCAGGATGCTCCGAAATCCGAGGATATGGAAGCCAAGAAATCCTTGGCTGGTCCCAAAGAGGCCCGACCGGAAACGGAAACCGTAGCCGGTACGTGAAAAAAAGATGGAATAAATACGCGTACGATAAATCTACAAACTTGCCAAATTATTGAAATTTTAATGGAAATCCGTTACCAGAGTAATTATCGATGCGAGAATAATCATTATCAATTTTTTTCGTCAGTTTATAAAAAATAATAAGACCGAGAAAGATGTGAAAGAAATATTTTTTGGAAAGATACTCGTTTCTCAACTTTTCTTTTTTTTCGTCGAACCGAAATATCAAAATTGTCGATGGAGGCTCGCGCTGAGAAGCGATTAACGTGCTTAGCGTTTTTTGTTTGATTTTTTTTCTCGATTTACATTGTTTTTTTTTTTTTGGAATTTCATCAAACAAAAAAGAGTGTTTTTTTGGTTTTTTTTTCGTAACTCGACTATTGTACGATAAATTAAAATGGAGTGTTTGAAAAAACAGGAGCGGAGGAGAGCAACTAACAGACCGTGGCGCCAATAGCATTGCCGCCTCTTGTAATGTCGTTTTGCTTGACCGGGGTAAATATTTTCAAGTGCTCAATACTAAAAAAAAATAAACGAGCAATTTTAACTGTTTCCCAAGTGCCGTCAAATTTTTTCCCTACTTACGAATTCCAAAGGACACATTCGTCATTCTAATATTTTCAGTCGATACTCTGTCCCTTTTGGAATCTGGCAATCTTGAAGTTGAAACTTCAAGATTGAAATTGAAACTCCTCCTTACGCTTTCCTTCTCATGGCTGTGTTACATGTTTGTGCATGCGAGGCTGCAAACATTTTTTTTTTTGTATGACTTGTTTGTATTGTTTCTAAATATTCATTAAAAACACGAAAAAAAACTTCATCGTTCATTAGGAAACAAACATTTGGGTCACTTTCATTGGGCGCTGTTGTTTTTTTTTGTTTTTTGTTTGCTTACGCTGGAGTGGACGCTTTCAATTAACAAATGATCGAGCTGTCACGAAATTTCGCCGAGCCATTCGTTCATGAAAATCCTTAGAATGGTTAAAAAAAAATTCATTTGAATTTATAGATCATCAATGAATAATAACGTTTAGATTGATACGTACGTACAAACGGACATATGGAAAAAGTGTCATTACGATTTTTAATCTCCATCGTCACCCTCTTTTTTAATATAGTATTGCACGCTGTTCTTTTTTTTTTTGTATATTGCGCACCGTCGAGAAATTTACGTTGCCAGGATTTCTCTCCGTGGGACCTTCGACAAGTTTTGTCGAAGTTTAATTGTTTTGTCGCGAATCTTACGATCTGTCGGTAATAGTGATTTGTAATGTCGTAATCGCCAACGGAGGACTTGCTATCTTTATTCCGTTTTGTCGTCGAAAGCGAGAAACTTGATACACGAGGGTAACCATCGTTGAAACCTACCTTACCAACAGTCGGTATTCGAACCGCGTGAGAAATCCTTACAACGCGTAATGTTCCGTTAATCCGGCGAATTGATCCTGAACTTTATTTACGATTCAGCTGCGCTATTGGAGCTCGAGTGTAAGGTCGATAAGGAAGATCAGCTGATCGGGGAGCTTGCTCGCGAAGACGATGTGAGAAAACTAATAACGCCATTATCGGAATTATCGCAAGGGGAAAGGAGTTTGCCAAGGACGATAGCGCCACTCGAAGAGGCTAAACCGGCCGTGGCGCCAATCGAAGAGGTTAAAACGACGGTGGTGCCAACCGGAGAAGCTAAAACGACTGTGGTGCCAACCGGAGAGACTAAAACGACGGTGGCGCCAGCCGGAGAGGTTAAAACAACGATGGCGTTACTCGAGGAAGTTAAAACAGAGAAGATGGCGGAGAATCTCGCTGGCCGGAAGGACGTAGCGGACGTGGAGAGTTCGGAGTTTCCAACGGAGTCTCAAGTGCCGATACAAGTGGCTGAATCGGTTCTCGAGGCGGATGTTAAGGAATCGGTAACGGAGGATCTCAAGCCGGTCACCGAAGAAGCGGTCTCGTCGATTTCCCTCACCGCTCAAGAGTCCGTACCTGCGGTACTAGAAACAGCCATGGAAGCCGTGGATACGATAGCCCCAAGACCAAACGGTCAAGAGTTTAGCTCGGAGATCGGCAACGGAATCGACGCCTTCGAAATTGGTCCGGCCGGTGGTCTAGCCTCGGCGACGGTCGCCGTCGTCGAAAGCATCTCACTTCCAGTTGAGCCGCGACTTCCGGTAGCTGCGAAACCAGAAGAATCGGAATCCCTACAAACGCCGCAAGAGTCTCCGACGGTAACCGTACCTTCGACGATACCGCATCCAACCGCGACGTCTCAAAGCCGAAAGGACATCGAACAACCATCAATCGCGACATCTACCGTCGACTCAACATCAAAAACTGAAAAATCTGAACCTGCGCCCTGCGCGAGCGCTGAAGTAAGCGTCTCCACAGCCGTGCCCCTGGTCACGCAAAGCGAACCCCCATCCTGCCCTCTGAAAACGACTAACAAAATGGAGGAGCCTCCGGTCGAAGCGCGAGAAGCCAAGACTCCGAAGGATTCTGAAACTGCCTTAATCGGAACTGCGGTTTCCGAGAGAACGGTCGATAAGGAAATTCCTGGAGTGCCAGTCGATAAAGAAGTTTCTACAAAATCTGTCGACAAAGAAGTATCCGGAAAATCGGCAGATATAAAAATCTTAACAGAATCAATAGATAAGAACATTTCCGTGGACTCGGTCAGTGAGAAAAAATGTGAGGTATCAATCGGTACAAAAGAATCGAAAAAAGAAATCGGTAAGAAAGATTCTGAGGTATCTGTTGGTAAAGAAGATTCTGCGGCATCAGTCAGGAAGGAAGAACCTGTGGCATCGGCCGATAAAGAAGTGATCGAGAAATCCATCGACAAAGCGGTTGTCGCGAAACCGGTCGATACAGACGCACACAGCAAACCCGCCGATAAGGATGTTCCTAAAAAAGCGATCGATAAAATAATTGCACAGAAACCCATCGATAAAGAAAGTTCCGGGGAATCGAGCGAGGCTTCTCCGTCGACCGATGATTCCAGTCCACTGAGGCCAGCACGAACGAAGGAACTGCAGATTCCTGACACACCGACAGTTATCGAAGCAACGCCACCTACGTCACCACCGATAGGCAGCGTCGCGTCGCTCGACGATCAACAGGCCGCCAACAAAAGCACGAAAAAAGTCGTTAAGAAAGTCGTGAAAAAAACTACCGAGACAAAATCGACACCTGATCCTACCGCTGATCCCGAAACCGAAGTCAAAAAGGTCACCAAAAAAGTCGTAAAGAAAAGCCCGAAGAAGAAGGAGGATGACCCGAGTGCGTCGACCGATACGAAAAAAGTTGTCAAAACCGTAAAAAAGACGACTACGAAGACGCAGCAACAAACGCTGGATGTCGCCGAGGCAACCGCACCGGAAACACCTCCACCATCAGCACCGGAAGTCCCCGTACCACCCAAACGAAAATTAAAAACTACCACTAAAATGACCAGCCAGAAATCCGATTCCGAACCTTAAACGAAACAACTTTTTTGCATTATTAAGTCCCCTCTGCTTCTTCCTAATCCTTCTCCTTATCCCTCTTCTCACTTTGAGAGGAAACGCAGATGAAGAACGAGGCCAGAACAATACCAAAATTCTGATTTACTCCCAAGAGAGTGTGTAGCAGCTTGTGTTATATTATTTTCTGCACTTTACGAAACTTATCTAGCCGCGCATGCGCGCAATAATTTTTGTTTTTTAAGTTTTATCGATAAGACTTTTGGTACGGATCGACTCGCAACGATCGTTGACGCGAGTCTCGCAACGGTCGATCGTGTCTGCCATCTCGAACGCTCGAAGAAAAGGAAATACTCAAGATGGCGAATATCTGTTCGACCCTGACGCGTTCTCCCTAGTCCTGCATCGCGCCAAATTCACACAATTTTAGTGTTTCTATCTCGTTGTTGTTTTTTCCTGTCAATCCCTACCCCTTTTTTCACGCATCGATTTTAGACGGTATTACTCGTTTATTTTTTAGCGCTCTTACGAATTTATTAATTGCTACTGTTATTATTGTTAATATTAATATTATTATAATACTTTTAGGCCAACTTGATAATTACGGATATTTAATAATGCGCGAGCACAACTTCTAACGATTCAATGAATTTAATATACGAGTTACAAATAAAGAATAACAATTGCGAAAGTTAAGCGTGCGACTCTTGTTTTCTCTTTTGCGTTTTTCCATGTTCGTAGGTTATGAATTGGTGAATTGAGATTGCGGTGACACATACGGCGTAAGTACAAACTACCTGGTGTATAAGCTTATGGTGCTACGTTTTTCCATTGTGGCGAAGGCCAATATTCTACCGCCTATAACGCTAATTATATTCTTAAATATATTCATTTATCATTAATTAATTGGATATGGAGTAATGATCGTCACAGCAAACATTTATGGAGGTAAATATGAAAACAGAACTACACAGTACTTAGTAATAGCTTTTTTAAAAAATCATGGCTGCACCTAAAAATCTAGGAAATCTAGTTCTCACTGTATCCGTAAGCTCTTGGTGCAAACCAAGAGCCTTTTCTCAGTTCATTCACATTTAAATAAACAGGAGTTCAATTCGTATTTCATACGCTACCAACGAAGTCAGACGTGCATAAAAGGACAATTCTTATTGACGGTTTGAAGTCAAGTATTCTGCGACCCAAACTGCCGCGTGGCGGCGTGACGAGCGACCAGCTGTTATGGAGGACCTCCTCAAAGTTAGCCCCCCCGCCTGTCTTTGAATAATCGGCTTTTTTAAATGAATCGTTTCGTTGTCGTCTAGTAGCGTTTGATAGCGCCTTGAAATCGTTTGAGAAATCCCCGTATTTGAAAAAATCGAGATTGAAATATTGACTCATAATTTTCTATTGCTATCTTTGCCCGAAACTCGATTAGTACGATTCCCAGTCCCCTTTATCATTCGCATTCAGTCCCCTTCATTATTCGCATTTAAAAAATGTCCGGATATCTGGATTCTAAACTAAATTTAGGGACTTTCTGCGACCTCCTACTTTCAATTAAACATCGTTAATCGGGCGCTTCCACATTGTCGAGTCGAGACGTAAAACAAGAGACGTAATCAGGAGCAAAAAGAGGAGAGTCCGAGAGTAGCGGAGGCGTTGCAGTCGTCGCGAGATGGCGTTGCGTCGTAGGGCGCCGCGCAGACCCCCCATATAGTTACGCACCTGAGCTCGTGGGATTCCCGGCCAGTATGGCCGCTCTCGTTCGTGTCGCAGACAACACAACTGACAGCAATTCCGGCGTACGAGTGCATCAATTCGCAGCGCGTTTCTTTCGCATCGCGTCCTAAAGTCGCGACTCGCCCGCCGCGACTAAAATGATTTAGTCTTCCGGATCCCGAAACGAGCACACAGTAAAAAAAACGCAAATACCCATTTAAATAACAAGACCTCTACAGAGAAAGAAAAAAACACGCATAAAAAAAGGGACAAAAAGGAATTATGATCAAAGACATGGCCGACGACGAGGCCACACAGGCGACCAACGACGACGCCAGCGAGTGCAAACGTTACGCGATTCAGCTCGGTTACTGGAACGATCCGTTTATCAATTACTTCGTGAAGCAAACCGCGCGCAAACCACCGGAAATCAATCGCGGCTATTACGCCCGCGTCAAGGGCATCGAGGTCTTCGTCGACAAATTTCTCAAGGTCAGTCTTTTTTTCTTCGGTTATCCAAAACGCAAGGAAAGAGTGCGCGGCCGACAGTGAAAGGTCACGGGGCGGGGGGGTAAGTTGTGAAATCGGCGGCAGCATAACCTAAAAAAAACGCTGAACGACGATGGCGGCGGCGGCGAGGGGGCGGAGTGCCGGGGCTCAGCTGATACAGGATTGCGCGTGTTGCGCGCGTATGTTTTGCAGTGCCGGAAACCTTGACCCGAGCAAGGCCCCGTCCCAATTTTACCTCCGCCGGATTCACTTCCGTTTCACCCTATCTCGATATAGGTCAATGTAAAATCAATGCCGCTGGATTTCGCCGCTTGTCCCGTCCTCCACCCCCCTCCCCTCGTTGTTTTGACCTCGACCTTCATTTCAACGGAGGCAAAACGCAGCGACGCGTCCCTCAAACACTCGTGTAAACACAGCCGGGAATCGATCGCCGATCTACGCGCTCATTCGACACTTGCAATCCTTTTCCTTTCTTTTCGGACGTTTTCTTTTGGACCCTTCGCCCAATCGTCGACGCGCGGCAAATTCAAATTCGCTCACTCTTTTTATTCTATCTTCAACGTTTGCTCACCTGACATTCGAATTGAAACGTTGTCGACCCTCGTTGCGAAATAAACGCTCCGTCAATGAAGCCCCGCGAAATTCAAATGCGAATTCGCAAGTATGGGGAATTTCACTTCCACGAGTCAATGGAACGTTTGCCTTTTTACGTAGCTTACACAGATTATATCCTACTGTCCATGATAAAAGACGAATAACTATATGAAAGATAACAGCGCGGATTTATCTTGTTTTAAACGTTTCTCGTCGTTTGTTATCAACAGTTAATTTTAATTATAAATTAGCAGTTAATAATCAATCCGTAGTAGTTATCAATTTAATAATAATATTCTTCGATAGAGTTTTATTATTTATATAATATCATTAAATAGTTCATATTTTTAACTTTTTCCACCTTTCGTTGTCAGTTATTAATTCTTATTGTTATTAATAAATAATTAATTATTAATATATATCAATGATGAATGTAATCATTAAATTATTCTTTAATATAGTTTAATTATTATTGTAATATCAGAGAAGTGTTATAGTGCATTTCATATAATATAATTCACGCTCATTAATATTATTACCGTTATTTTTGTTGTTGTTATGGTTAATATTTTTATTATACGCCTCTATTGCAGTTGTCCGGTGGCAAAGGTCAAATAATAAGTTTGGGTGCTGGCTTCGATACGTTATATTGGCGATTGCGAGAATCTGGGAACAGTCCGCAGAATTTCGTGGAGTTGGACTTTCCCAGTGTCACGGCCAAGAAGTGTTATCACATTAAGAAGCACAAGCAACTTTTAGACAAGCTCAATACCGAAGGTAATGGCGATAGTTGCCGATCTAACTATTTATATTCATTAAAATCGAAAAAAAACATTCCACGAAACTCGAGCAAGAAAAAAAACCATGAAATCAAATTAATTCAACTTAATTTATTAATTATTAATGTAATCTCGAATATTTTCATGCGATTTCTTATTTATCGATGTTCGGGTTGCCTTGTATTTTTTCAGCCTTTCAAAAATATTCTATAAAATTTATGCATCGTTTTTAATTTAAAAGAAGATTATTATTTTTATTATAGTTGCTGTTGTAATTTTTTAATGTTTCCTCGTTAACAGACGGCGAAATAAGTTTTTCGACGACGGATCTCCACGCTGCGAATTATCATCTGATCGGTATCGACCTGCGGCACACATCTGAATTAGCGAACAAGCTCGCCCAGGCCGAAGTCGATTTCGGCAGACCGACCCTCTTCATCGCCGAATGCGTTCTCGTCTACGTTGACAGTGTCGCAGCCTCGAGTCTCCTAAAGTGGCTCGGGAGTAAATTCTTGAACGCTGTATTCGTCAATTACGAGCAAGTCAATATGCGGGACAAGTTTGGTCAGGTGATGCTCTCGAATTTGCGATGCCGGGGTTGCTTATTGTCGGGCGTCGAGGACTGCGAGTCCCTCGAGACTCAACAGAGACGGTACGAGCGTTCCTCTTTTTTCGATTACTTTTTTTTTATTTCCTGGAACCCGACGTGTTTTCGATTTTATTACGATGTTATTTCCATTTTATTTCTATTTCATTTCTACATTGCTGAATTAAATTTTGTTTCCCCTTAGGCTCCGATATATTCTTTGTGCTTATATTTATTTTATTACGTATTCTACTTGTATTTTGTATCCTACGTGTGAACATACTCTATTATTGGAATTTTACTTAATTTTTTTAATTCACTGTTAATTTCACCTTCTATGAATCTTTTATTTTTATTGTTTCAATTTAATTTCAATTTTTTTTGTCAATATTTGTACTTTATTCAGTGAATTTTATAGTAAAACTAATATTTTTAACTTTTTAGACTTCGAAGCGAGTGAAATAAGATATAATGACAATTTTTATGATTATTCGAAAGATTACGAAGCAGCGAAGAAAAAAGAATGAATTATTTGCTTTGGAATTAATTATGTTGAAAATTGATGAATTCTCGTGAAAATAATTCTGGCAGGTTCACGATAAACGGATGGGAGGGTTCGGACGCGTGGACGATGGTCGAAGTCTACGACTCGCTCCCCGAGTCTGAGAGGATCAGAATTGAGCGCATCGAGATGCTGGACGAGCGAGAACTCCTTACGCAATTGCTGCAGCATTACTGCATCGCGATCGCATGGAACGGACAAACCTTCAAGAATCTTTCAATAGCGCAGGGTTAAAATTTTATATGTCGCTAAATACACATATATACACACAAATATATATATATTTATATATATATATATATTTATCCATTCAGTAATATTATCGAAGTTACTCCAGGTAGTGATATTGGTGCCCTAAGGGAATATACACGAGGAAAATATATATATATATACACACACATGTACATCATTAAACGCACGATTATACCGGGTGTCCCACGCGGAGTGTCTCGGCCCGCTGTCCCGCCGTTGAGGTGTCGCAATGAAAAAACGTTTCGATCGATAATCGCGCACTTTGGGGGGAGGGGGGAGTTCGCGAAAACGGCGCTCATGGTTTCACCTTGCACGCAACTACCAAGGTCATGCGAAGGTCGAAGCCATCGTGTTTCGTCGCACATCCTCGGCAAGGAGGATTTCGTCAAATTTACTTTTTTTTGTCACCGTTTTTTTTCTCTTGAAGGTTGACGATGCCCGTGACCTTCGCGTGACCTTCACCTCGGACTTGGGATACCCTATGTACAACAACGATGCACCTGCGGGGCGAGGCATATTTTCGAACGATTAACGAGAATATTAATACAGTAATAATCATAATAATAACGATAGATGAGAGAGAATTGAATTAAAGGGAAAAAAATAAAAAATACGATTATTTTACATAATTACGCGCGCAAATTGTGATAACGGTTGTGGACTGTGACGTTTAACGTACGGAAAAGGATAAAGAAAATTTTGATCGATTGGCGTGGCGGGAATCGCGAGATTATTAGAAAAGTCGAAAGAAAAACAGATAAGTCTATTATTTTTCGGAAAGAACTTATCAGTGAAAACTAAATTACGTGCTAAAAGTGAATGAAGGGGAGAGAGAGAAACTGAGAGAAAGGGAAAAAACATTCGACGTGTCGGACGAATCGAGCAGTATCGGAAGAACAAGAAAAAAAACATAAACGAGAAACCCCATGAGTGCAGCAAAAACGGGCAGGACTTCGCAATCAAACTTCGAAGTGTGCACGATTTTTTTTGCGTAATGCTGCACCACGTTGATACAAAAACGTGAGTCTGTAGAATAATTTTTGTCTTCGTAAATTATATATATATATATATATATATATATATATATATATAATTACATTATTAAAGATACAAATATTTTATTGTCTGAATATCGCAAGAGTACAGGGTGATTCCCAACTAACAGAAATTTCTTTAAAAGTATACATGGTGACAGCAAAAAGGTTTTTCGAAATTCGAAATGCGAAAAAAAAGAGAAATGTATATGTAATAAGGAAACCGGACTGTTTTTAATCAGCCTGTATATCTATGTCGACGCTACTTTGTAATAGGGATTATTGCTTGCACAATATAAATGTTTTAACATTAAATCATCAACAATGTTAATATATTTATTCGTGTAAATGATAATTATTATAATAGAGTGCGCGCGTGTGTGTGCGAAAAAGGGAGAGAGAGAGAGTATGTAAGTTGAAATAAGTGTGACCTGCGTGAAAGTACGAATAGAAAGATTAGCCGTAAACTCGAGAGTGAGAAAAAAAAAGTAAGACTCGATCCTACGAAATTAACTAACGAACCCGCGCAGAGCGATTTTGTTGTAATAGATTTTTATTATTTTTTTATTACAAACTAATTATCGCTTATTTCATTTCTTCATAATTTGTCGCCCGAAATGGACGCAAAAGCGTTTCTTTGTTTCATTATTTTTTATTATATCTTCTTTTAATATCGAACGAATGGAACGCGTGATAACCATTCGTGAAATTTTCATCGATTATAAATGGAATTATTTATTCTTATGAATATGCTTCGCAAATTAGGTTTAAAGTTAATCGTAATTAGTGATAATTTTTTACGAAAGAAATTGAGTTGGTTCTTGCGAGGAGAGTCAACGCGATCGATGAAGCTGACAAAAAAAGCGAAAAAAAAGTTTGGTTCGAGAATTGAGCGAAATTAGGAAAAGGAGATATAAATTAATATAAATTAGGAAAAGGAGATATAAATGGCTCAGCCACAGTTTTTCGTACTTCCGGTCCGCGAGATCAATGTCTCGATGGAATTTCTCGTTTTATTTCTTCTTTTTCTTCATCGCTGTTCTTCTCTCGCGACGAGTACAAAAACGAATGGAAAATGCAACGAAATTGTGAGGAAACGAGGACAACGTGAAACTCGAACGAGGAGAAATACTAAATAGCGCAAAAAATGTCAAGTTGCACGAAGCGCGAAGTTTTGCCGAACGTGGGAAAACGAGAGCGTTGCGAACTTGCGAGAAAGTGTTACGGGGTCGCGAATGAAAAAAGTCTGAAGAGTGCTGCGAAGCCATACGAAAATGAACGTTAGAATTTTTTTTCGCAACCCTGCAAAGTGATGAGGAAGAAAAAACAATTCCGAATTTTAAAAAAAGGAACGATTTTGCGAATTTACAGAAATAATATCTTGAAATTTTGCAAAGACAAGAAGAGATCGTGTTGCGGATTTCCGGGGAGAAAATTCAAAAATTCGCAACGAAAAACGAAAAACAAGAGGGTAACTGCGAAAATGCACATATCCGCAGAAAAATATTGCCAAAAGATAAAAAAAGCAAACATCGAGCGAAAGAACACACCTGGAGTAACACACACACAAAAAAAGGACACAAAGTAACGATAAACATACGAATGAAAAATGAAGTGGGGGGTGAAAATAAAAGTCGAAGTGTATCCCAATGCTATATTTTTGTCGAAAACAGAACAACAAGAAAACGAGCAACAAACCCAAACAAAAGAAGAAACAACCTGTAGAATTTAAGCGGTTCTTCGAATTTCTTGTCTGCGTGTGGTACTAAAAAAAAATGTTAAAAAACAGATCGTCGATTTTTCGTGCATACTAACGGGGGAGAAAAGAAACATTATTCTCTTCACTGATTCACGTATAAAAAAAAATACGGCACAGACAACAAATGAAAAATAACAAGAAAATCACGAAAAAAAAAAGAAAAAAGTCGAAAAATTACGAAAAAAAAAGAATTCAAATACCGGTCTCCGAAACTTCCTCCGTCTTGGTACTGAATAATTTTTCTGTGTGTGCTTGCCAACGATCCGAGAAAAACAATTAATTCAACTCGTTGAGATTATTATTATTATTACTAATTACTATTTAATTACTTAATATTATTATTAATATTATTATTACAAGTATTATTATTATCATTATTGTTACTTTTTTAAAAATCGATAAATACGCTAAAATTGCACGCTAAACGTTCATTTGTGCACCAAAGAAAAATACCTGCTGTCTGACAATATTACCGATCGTACGTCGACGAGGAAAAGCGAGAGTGTGAGAAGCAAACAAAAAAAGAATCACTGCAGACGGCATTCACGTTATAAGTAACGATAAAAGAAAAAATCGAAACAAAAATTGCGGAGAAAAGAAAACGAGAAGTGAAGTATAGATGCAACGAAGAAAAAGAGAAAAAAACCGAATAACCGCAATTCGTAATTGTTGTTGGATGAGTGTGACGCTAATTTCTGCAATACGATGTAAAAAAAAAGCGGAAATGTTAATTTTAAAAGTAAAGAAAAAACTACGTTAACAATTCGAAAGACGAAGAAAAACGCATCGAAACCGAACTTCCAACGTCGGCCAAAAAAACGTTCATCAGAAAAGAAGATGAACGAAACTAATGGGAGAGGCGGGGGCGAGCGCGTAATAAAAACTTGAATCAAGGCGAAAAAAAATAACCGTGAATGTAAAGATTTCGTGTGCTTCCGTATGTCAGCGTTATATAGACGTATAAAGGATATAAATATGCTCAAAGATTATCGAGTATTTTTCTCATCAAAGCTCTTACGTAATTATTATCTTCATTATTATTATTATTATCATTACTACTAATATTATTATCATTATTATTATTATTATACTTACCATTAAAACGACTAATATTATTAAAATTATGTAAAAACGAAAACGTGTGTGACAAAGAAATACAAAAAATAATCAAGATATTTTATGAAATAAAAGAAATAAACAATTCGTCGTTGCATAATTTATGTAGATTTATATCCACGTCATCGTTCAATTTTTTTTCATCGCGTAACGACAATAATCCTGACCGTTGTCAAGAAACCACAAGAATTTACGTCCACGCGATTCTTTTTTGTTTCGAAAAAGTATCAAATTTTTTTATTCCAAAATATCAACATAATTGATATAAAAATAATGTTTTTTAACCTCAAAATAACGACGTAAATAAAGTAATTTTAAAAAAGAAGAAAAAGGAACCCAAACAATAATAACTCTTTTGCAATTCTCTTGTTCTGAAAAAGCGAACATTTTTAACCTATGGAAAATTTTTAAATACTGTCGTTTGAAAAAGGCAAAATTGATGAAAAATCTTTTTTCAGTTGCGCGAGTAAATCAAGACACGATAAAGGGTAGAAGCAAGAACAAAAACAGGCTGACGATCAATCGAATAAATTTACTGCCATTGGAAATTTATTGATCCAATGTATCTTTTTACATAATTTAATTTGCGTCTTTCGAGAGTCGATGGAAATCCTATCTGTTTTTACATAATTACACTGACAATTGCCATTATTTTTGTAAATAGTACGTAGAAAATATATATTTTTCCATCGTTAAATCGACGCAATAGTATCGTTAACAATAACAATATTGTTTCGGCGACAGTCGATGTCAAGGCGTACGTGGTTTTATATAAAGGCTCGTTCGAAGATGTACGAGACGAGAAAACTTTTTAGTTCGGAAGGATTTTGAGCATTTAGATTTCAGCGTACTGGACGTCTCCCTCCTTCCCACATCCTTTTTTTCTTTGAAGTTTGCGCATTTCTATTTAACGTGCGTAGGAAATTTAATTTGACGCGACGACTACGCTATTCGTATATGCATCGAAAAATATGGATATGTACAAAATACGATCATCTTCGTTTTTAACATTTGCATTGTAAGTTGCTCACTAAACTTAACTTTGATTCTACAGAGAAGTCTCGAATATCTTCGAAGCACGGAATCGACGTACGTTTTTAATGACATAAGAAGTGAAGAACCTCGTCTCAATAACCAAGAGGATTCATTTGCACGGCGCCACCGGCATCGCAGACGTTGCGAGAGATTTTGCCAAATTTCTCGAACAAATCGTTGTACTTCGTGGACCCGACTACTTTGAGGTTGTATCGAGTGCGACTCGAAGCCTGAAAAGCGAAAGAAACCATCCATATATCAAATGATACAATAAATGAAAAGTGAAGAAATGTGAATTTGAAAAATCAACGGCATACACAATTAATTATATTTGTAATCGTTTTCGCGTATTTCATTAAACGATCAATTTTTATTTACGTAACTTTATTAGTTTATTCGTATTTTATTTTGTATTTAGTAAACAACAAAAAGAAATATCAATAAATAAAATACACTAAAACACGTAGAATAATTAGAACGATAAATAAATTATTCTTTCTGTCAAAGAAAATCGAATATTTTTGTTTTTCTATTGTTCGAATAAAGATATTCGAGATTCCATTTTTGGTGAACTTCGTTGGAGTTCTTAAAACCAAAGAATTACCTCAGTGCACCACGCTTGTGCCATGAGAAGTTCGTGAGGGGCTGATGGAAGATTCTTGCTGGCTGCCCAACTCGCCCTGCTCAGGACCACGCTACTCGTGTATATATCGAAAGCGGACTGTGCGATTCTGTTCAGAATGTATTGCTCGTTCACGATTCCTCGACCATACTTTATCAAAACGTTTTCTATAGTTTTGCCGAAGCTCTCGACGTCCTGTAATTTCATACGATCGATTAAGCTTCATACCAAACGAAATCTCAACTATTTTTCAATTGAAAAAAAGGAAATACAATTTTTTTAATTCATGGGGTTGATAAATATTCATTTTAAAGAAAAAGTATATTTAAAAACTGGCAATCGAGGATAAAAAGTTTCAACAAGACTCGATTAAGTAAATTAATTTAAATCGATCTTAATCGATTTTCATTTTCTTATTTATATTTAATTTTACTATCTTTCAATGAGTTCGAATATTCGTAAATGAATTTGAGTACTAATAAGTTTATTAGAAAGAGAAAAAAAATTTTTAAGTTGAGCAAAAGCACTTTTAGCGAACCTTGGACAAAAGAGCGGCATTCTCGGCCAAGCTCGAATGAACGAGATGCGCTATACTCGGCGTTGAGCCAAGGCCAACGACTCGAGTAGCCCGTTTGGCTGCCTCTTCGAAAATCAAGCCCAAATTTGCGGCCGGGTTTCTGAACGCCTTTTGCAACTCGTTGAGGTGACCGCCAGCGTGTTTTATACCCGTGAGCGCTACGAAGAGACGAAGGATGTCGTTGGCGCCTTCGAATATACGGAATATACGAATATCGCGCAATTTTCTCTCCAAGTGCGTGTCCTTCATGAAACCCATGCCGCCATGTATCTGGATCGACTCATCGCACACCCACCACGCTGACTCCGACGCGAAGCACTGAGGGAAAAACAAAAAATATTAAAAAATTGTCTTGAATGCATTTTCGACGAGTTCTTGTTGAATTAAAGGATTTCAGGAGAATCCGGTCTATTCATTTTTTACGATGTTTCGCGCATTCTTCCGCGCAAGTTATTTGACATAACAGCATGAATCCATCATTTTTTTCATTTTAGTCAAAACCCTTTATAAAGCACCCCTGAATAGTTTCTATCATACGAAAAAAAAAACAATGCGACCATTATTTACCAATGTCGAAGTTTTAACGATTCCCCAAAAGTACCAAAAAGAAGTTCGTTTATCGAATATTAAAGCTTTTCGAGGGTCTACCAAACGGCACTTTACAAACTTGTCCAATTATTCGGCGGAAGATGGGTGTTGAACAAACAAAGAGATTACCATCGTTATAAACCGAGTAAACGCGAGAAACGTACTTTAGAAATGGCGGCCTCGAGCTCGTAGTCAGTGCTGCCCTTGTCCATGTTACCGGAAATCATGTAAGCCAGCGATTCTGTGATGTACTGAAGCATCGACATGCGCGCTATTTTCTCCTGTATGCTGCCGTAATTATTAAGGGTGTTGCCAAATTGGACACGCGTCGTGGCGTGCTCAACCGCCCGTTTTATACAGTACTTTTGTGTACCGGAAAGAGCCGCGGCCATACCGAATCGTCCGTTGTTCAGAATATTCATCGCGATCTGGAAATAAAGAAAGAAAAAATAATTAATTTTCTATACCCTGGAAAAAAGTTATAAATAAGAATTTAGAATCATCAGAATTGTAGGTTATGTCGACCTTGAAGCCTTGTCCTTCCTCGCCCAAGCGATTTTCCACCGGTACTTTGACGTCCTCGAAGTACACCTCGGTGGTGTTGCTGCACTTGATGCCCATTTTTCTCTCGGGTGGTCCACTGGTGACTCCACCGAAATCACGCTCCACTATGAAAGCCGTTGATTTTTCAACGACCTTACCAGTCGTCGGGTCCTTCTCGTGTACTTTCGCGAATACCGTGAATATTTTGGCGATCCCACCGTTCGAAATCCATATCTTGTTGCCGTTGAGAATGTAGTGGGAACCGTCCTCGGATTTCACCGCTCGGGTTTTTATCGACATCGCGTCCGAGCCGTGGCCCGGCTCGGTTAACACGAAAGCCGCGTACTGACCGTTGCATACCCTCGGTAGATATTTCGCCTTTTGTTCCGGTGTGCCGAAGAGTGTAATTCCCTGGAAAAATTCGCGTATCACAGAACTTCGGTTTCGGAAAGAAAAATACATGAAAAGATAACGTAAACATCCATCAAAAGGTACACGAGAAATGAAATACTGCTGCTTCTACTACTACATAACTAAATAAATACATTATCGAAATGTATTTATCAATTACAATTGAATTAAATTGAGTATATCTATTTTCAAAATATTGTTATTATACAATAAGAATAAAAATGTTGCTAATATTGTTATTATTGTTCCTAACGATTTCTACTTTTGTCTTCCGTTTATTATTCCTTTTCCTCAAGTTGAACTCACTTTAAATCCTATACTCTGGTGAGCGCCAAGGACTATTCCAACACCGAGATCATGACTGCCGACAATCTCGACGCATCTTCCGTATTGTGTATTGTTAAGACCCATGCCACCATACTCCTCAGGTACTTGGAGGCCAAAAGCACCAAGTTCCCACAACGCAGCTGCTGTCTTTTCGTCAACTGCTGATGTATCGTCATTCTTCACCGGATCGTTGACTTCCTGTACAACGTGCGAACGAGCAAACAAGAAAGTGGGAGGGTATTATTTTGTTTAAACTATTTTGCACATTGCTATTATCTTTAAAAATTATTAGAACTGCGAAGTATCATTGCTTCATTGTCATTCATTGTTTTATGTTTTGGATATTTTTATCCATTGAATTGGTTCATCACCGATAGCATCGATGAAACTCACCTCGAAGAACTTCTCTATTGGATCGATGAGCATCCTCAAGGTCTCGTTCTGTTCACCACTAAGCACCTCGGGGAATGGAAAAACTTGGCTCGTCTCCATCGATCCAAGATACATATTGGCAACGAAGGACTTCGACTCCTTCGCCTCCACTTTCTTCTCCGTTCGTGATTTCGGCATAGCTTGAGTGGAGAGACATCTGAAGCGTGCCGTGGTACAAATGCAATAATTAATAATAGGCGGACAAGGACTAGAGCTCAAAGATACATTGTTGGCAAAGCCATTCAACTAGGAATATTAAGATCGCTTGCCAAAATGATCTCTAAGTGGACAACGTCCGAAGTTCAAATGAATCGAAAAAATTATTCTTTTTCTTTTTTCTATAATACTTTAGAAGAGAAACGCTTTTTATGATTTAATTGGGATGACATTGTGGTTTGAATTTTTCTACTTCGTATGTTTGCACTTGATAATGTAACCTTATCGCGGGGCGGCTATAAGAAAAAAGCACTGTGCTTCAAACAGTTAAACAAGACGTCTCGAGTTCTACGAAAGGTGACCTTTGTATGTGCATGTCTGTAGGGCGTTTATAAATTAAAAACAATTATCACGTTGATGAAAAGAAAAAACTGACCTCGAGCCGGATTTCGCAAAACCGTTGAAATTTTTTCGCGCTCCAGAGAGACGTCTCGACACAGTTGACAACATTTTCGACAGTTCTTCGGTCACCGACAACCACGCCGAGATTAACGGTAAACGGTCAGTGCCGAAAAGACAACAGACGAGAAATGAAAGGCACGAAGTAGAAAGGCCGAGTTTGGATGGACTTTGATCGGACCAAGGAAAACACTCGACTTGATCTTTGATGCGTACTACATCGTGACGTAAGCCGGCAAGGTGGCGCCACGGGGACGGAGAAATGGAGAGTGAAGTTATGCGGCCGGTAACTTATCGAAGGAAAATCGTGATGCGAGACGTTAATGGTTAGTAAATAGTGGTTAATGTTTTGAGTTGATAATGCAAGATATAGAAAAAATCTATACCTTGGATAGAGAAAAGTATGCAAATGGGAACATTCCATTATCGACGATCAGTAACTATTCTCATGTAGGGTTGACAGAAGAAATTTTATGATAGATGTAGGGAAATAGATGGATATTTAGCTTACAATTCAATTAACATTCTAACTGTCCGGCTGGCGACATTTCGCAGGGACTTGCTAAAACCCGGTGAAAAATTTGAGATCCTGAAAAAAGCTTCGATGGCCCTGGTGAATTCTCGAAATATCGTGAAACTAGGCTAGTGCCATTAACGACATCTCGCGGCAACGGTGAGAGTCGATCGAAGGAATCTGACATCTTGGCTGCTGGTACTTTTCCAAAAGTCGATTACTGTCTTTTACTTGTTATTGGAATCAATTACAAACGACTCACAACCAAAAAATCAATTGATGGAATCAAACAACCCAAACAAACGCACCAAATATCTACAGTTACGTCAAAAACTGTAAAGATTTCTCGCGAAATATCCCATTTCGATTACCATCGATTGGTATATCGTTGCGCCACCTTGATGTTCTCGCCGCAGGGCCGGCGAGCGTCATTCTGCAATTTACAAGCGGACTAGGATCGCGTTACCGAAGTTGGACAAAATGTCGTTTTTTGCGCAATACGCGAACGTCAATAGTCGATAAATCTATGGAAAAGTGTCTCGCGGATGCTTACCGGATAAACTTGAACACTGAGGGTTTCTAAAATAGGTTCTAAAATAAATTCAAGGTGGGAGCTCCGCGCGTACGTAAGTGTTATACGTATATATAAAATTAAGAATGCGCCCCATCTACACTCCGGTCAGTCCGTGCCGCGAAGAGTGTCGCGCGAGGGTGTGTGTGTGTCGGTTATGGAGTGTTCAGCGTGCGCGCGTACTTTTCGGAATTTCGCACGTATCCTCGGCCGCTGCTCTATTTTGGTCGGGCGTGGGTGAATGAGGCTTGGGCCGTGTTCCTACCAAGGCTCGTACACTATTTTCGACGATCGTCGGGAGATCTACGAGGATCGAGGGAAGAAAAAAAAGAGAGAGACAGAACGAAAGGAAGACGCTTGCGGGCGAGCGTGTAGTCGGTGGCGGCTTTAACGTGCGGCGAAGTACGCAGGGAGGGGCGACTCTGATCGCGTCTTTAGCCCTGTGCGTTCTTCCCTGTACGTAACACACATTCATACCCAAATATTATTACTCCTACTTGGGCACGCGTACGGTTTAACGTCAAAGCCATTATTTCGCGAGACATAAATCAACGAAATAACGAAACTCCGAGTACAGCGCCACCATATTTTGCTTATCGGAAATTCGACACTCGCCGTACGTTCGAACGGTTAAAAGTCCGCGTAGACAGAAAGAAAAGATAAGGCGGCAAGCTGGATATTCCGCGAAATCGGCATTTCTGCTGTTTCTTAATTCTTTTTGAGTTCACGAGTATAAGGTGACGGAATTTGTGAAATAGGATCATAAACCGAAACATTTGTTTTAAAATCAAAACAAATGCCAGTGTAGGTAGCGAAACCCTAAATACTCAAAACTTTCGTGGCAATAATCCAATCAGACCCAACGGTCGCAAGACCCATTTCGAATTTTCCGACGAGACGATCCCGCCCACCTCCTGTTTCTCGGAAATTCGGGGAAACATAACCTACAAATGAGTATTAAGAGAATTCGCGCTTCGTATCCGACAAGTTGACATCCGCGACGCTCGACTGTACAACGTCCAATGCCACGAGCAAAATAGGGAGGGGGTGGATCGTTCCCCTCCCGCGCCGTGACTGCGGGACCTTTTTTTCGGTCGTAGAGCGCGTGCGACGAGGGGGAGGAGGAGGGTGGGAATTGTGAGCGATACCGTCGCGCAACGGGCACGACCCGGAGTAACGGGGAAGCTCAAGCGCGCGGGTTGGTGGGGTCCGCGGCCGAGTAGCGGCGGCGCCGGGTGGTAGGGGGCGCAGGTCCCGCGGTAGGGGCAGCGTTCGATAGTGGGGGAAGCTCGCTCGTGCGCCGGCGAGGAAAATCGTGTGTCAGACTCGTGGCAGAGGGGTCGCAGCGCAAGGGATAGAACGACACGTTTTGCTCGGCGGGTACGTTTCCCAAAACTCTTCGAACGTTATTTTCGTCGCGTGTTCTTATTTTATTTTCATTTTTTTTTCTGTCGCTTTTCACCAATTAATCGCGCGTTTCTCGCGACACAATTTGACGAACGTGTACCGCAAAAAGATCGCAATATCAAGGGGACTGTTGAAAGAGGGCGCGTTCGTACGTAAATAGGGTTGCGAGCGGACGCGACGGGAAGGAGGGGGGGTAGTGCAAGGAATACGCATGTAACGTAAAAATTCGCACATCTGCGCCTTCCTGGGTTATACCGCGTCTCTGCGCCGCCGCCGCGCCTCCTCTCCCCACCCCCTATACTCTTACGTCCCCCGCCCCCACACTTTTCCCCGGCGTGTCCCTTTCTTTCTCTCTCTCTCTCTCTCTCTCCCTCTCTCTCTTTCGCTCGTTCGAAACTTTCGTACTTTTCACTCGTTCCCGTCTCAGTTTCGCACCCGTCGTCTCTGGTCGGCACTCCGGACGCACACGCGCGCGCGCGTTTCCTTCGACTCGTCGACAAAAAAATTTCGCGTTTTTTTTTTGTTAATTTTATTTTTTTCTTTCCCGTTATTTTCTTTTTTTTTCGAATATTCGTTAACGCATTTTTTTTCGCCTTTTTTCTCGCTGTTTTTTCGTCTCGCGCCCGTGTTTTCCCCCACCACATTCCCGACTCGTTTTCTTTGCGTTGCGACATCGGTGAGTTTCTTAGCCTCAGTCGAACACGGTGATGGCAACGTGAGAGTTTTGGATGTTATTTTTTTAATTCTTTACAAATACGAACGTGTTATTGAAATATAAAGAATCGACGGAAGGATGAACGACATGGAGGCATACGGTGACGGATACATGGAACCTGAGGAGGAGTGGGAACGAGAGGGATTACTGGATCCAGCGTGGGAGAAACAACAGAAAAAAGTTAGTGAATGTCGTAATTATTAGCGTTGCTTCTTATAATTATAATTGAAGGGAACAATATTATTATTATTATTATTATTATTATTATTATTATCGATATTTATATTTAAACTATCTCGATGATTATTGAAATAACGATTCGTTATTTAAACAATAGTTTTCATTTTAACTATAATTATTATTTGATTTGCATTTTTTTTTAATTCGCAAAGAAACTCGCCGACAAATGTTTACAGTTGCAATAACATTGATAAACAATTACCATGATAAAACCACAGTAATAAAAAACACACTGTAACTAGCATTAAAGATCCTAGTGACTTGTTATCCTTCGTTGATATCCAAATTGTATTGGCAATAATTATAATTTACTTGTCATCGGTAATTCATTCCTAATTTTCCTCAAAAAATAATTGCGTTATTGTCATTGTTGCAGTAGACGTTACGATTATCGTACTAACAAATGTATTAATGTTGTTGTTTACTGGCGTACCGGTTATAAATTCTTATTGATAACAATTGTTATCGGTATTCTGATTGTGACTATTATCAACAATGATTAAAAACAATCATGATTTTCATGGTTTTTATTGCCATTTTGATAACATCGTGAATTCGTCCAAAAAAATGCTCTGCCCCATTTTTTTAGCTGGTATTTTTTGTAATTTCGAATTGGGACACAGCGATGTACATTTATTTATTTGTTTATTTATTTATTTATTCATTTTTATCTGTCTATCTTTCGATCTATCTATTTATTCATTTATTTGCCCAGTTATCGAATATTTAAGTTACATTGACGCTTGAATCGGCACAGGGAAAAAATAATTTTGTATTATTTTTTTCCAAATCTCTTCGGCAAATTTAAGCGATGAAAATAAGGCATCGATGGTCTCGTATTCTTATTCAGCGATCGACAACAAATTAGAAATAATATTCTTCGTTCCTTTATTTTTCATTATTACCCAAATCACGTTTCTGCGAATCGTGAAAGAAAATATTTAATGGAATACGTAAAAGTATCATTAAATAACAAACTATTCTCCCAGACGGTATTATCATAAATAAAATTTAAGCAATTTAAAAGAAATTATTTTCTTTTCTTTCTTACGATGCAATTTTCAATCTCACATATATATATATATATATATGGGAAGAGAAATTATCGGCCAGCTGTGTGTACGATGGACACCGTTCACTCGACGATTATTTTTTGAACTCGCTGTAGCCACGGTGCAACACGCCGTGGCTTTGTCGTATCTTATTGCCGGCCTAAGAACTCGTTTGGTTCCTAGTGCGCGTCCTGGCTTCGAAAGATTTTCACCCATTCCTATATTGCTATTATTATTTTTATTATTATAAAAATAATTAACATCGCAAATCAGCATAGGTGTATTTACTAAAAACGCAATTTTTCAATGCAATTCAATGCAATTTGCATTATATGAAAGTTAATTTTAATACTTTAATTATCTTATTCGTAATATTAATAGTAATCGTTACTTGTATGAGATGATACGATTGTCAACATGAACGTCAGATCTGTTTTTGATGCTAGAAAGCGAGGGATAAACGAAATTGAAAGTAATTAATGGGTAATGACGTTGATTACGAAAAGTAGGTGACGATGTATTCGTGACAAATCAATCAATAAGGTATTATTATTATTGTTATTAATTTTTATTAATTTTCATTAATCAGTTAATTTTATCTTTGGGCTTGCAATTATTATATAATAATATTTAAAATGTAATGGTATAAAAATACAAATAATATTCAGAAAAATATACAATTGTATTTGAACGATAAGAAACTTGTAACGTTAAGATAAAATTAATTAAGTAATCGAACCGATTATAAATTTTGATCGTACTTCATTCGAATATCGCGGAAGCATATCACGTTGGCGTTTAAGTAATATTCATTAGGATTACATGAACAATCGCGTGGCAAATTATATCTTTAAAAATCAAAATCTTGTCAAATCTTATCAAAATATTTGTCAAATCTCAATAAACTAAGTGTTCCGAATTAATAGGGATTTCTAACAACTCCCGCGTGATAGATTGATTATTTTATTTCTTCGTTTAATTCGTATTTCACTTCGAGGAGAGTTTGCGTCGTTGGGACGCAACTTGAATGATTTTTTTTTTGTATTTCTCATTTCACGATTATCAAACAGTGATACGTTAACAATTTTTTGTAAATCAATTACGAAATCGTCTCGGTATGACCCTTCGAAAAATCACAGATTATCGCGATTTTTTAAAAAATGTTGTAATAAACTAATCATCCTGGTTTTCTTTTTATAAATAAATATATTCATGCCGAATGCAAAATGATTTTTTTACGTTCATTTATTTAGTATATAATAATTAAACGAATTGTAGAAAGGACACGTTAAAATAAAATGTCCTGTACTATATCTACGATTGCGGCCGCAGATTTGATGTGAAACAAAAATTTCAAAAACATTATTAATTTGTAGGAAAGTCGATATCGCGCTGTGGAGATTTTTTTTTTTGAAATTTCAAAAAATGGCGTCGTTTTGAACAAAAACTATCGAATTGGGTCCTTTTTTCGACAGTTTTTCGAAAAAAAAAGCTCTCAGCGCGGTAGAAAATGACGTTAAAAGTATTCTCTCAAAATTGGAAATAAATATCGTGAAAACTCTCCCTTTGAGTGTGGACACCGTTTTCAAAAACACCATTTCCAGAAAAACTCGTTTAAAGACGGTAGTCCGGCGTAGTCAGGCGCCGTTCACTTTCTACAAGAAACGCTGTAGCGACCGTAATGATTTGAATTTCGATATAAAAATTTGAGAGAATGAATAGAACAGTGTATACTATACGAAAATGCAAAAAAAACAACGATTTTTTGAAAATGTCACACTGAGACGATCCCTCAAGAAGAATCATTCGAAACGTTTAAAATCATCGCAGATTAAAGAATATAAAAGAAAAAAGATCATTTTCGTTGCGTACGAATTGCAATTTCCGAATGAAAACCTCATCGTCAACAGTTTCATCAGCGGTTTCACCGATGGAAATCTGGGTCATTGTCATGAGTATTATTGTTGCTTTTCCATTGTTTTTCAACGAAGAATTCGCTCTCGTTTTCTTGCCCACTAAACGTGGCAAAGTTTCCGTTACTTCCCCTCCCCTTATCCCCTCCACCCTGCCGATTCGTTCGACCGACGATTTCCCTTGAGTTCCGAGATCTCGCGAGCTCGGACGGCAAAGGTCGCTGGCGCGCCAAATGTTGGCGTTCAACGGGTCTATAGGTGGTTTTGTGAAGATGGACGTACACGGCAGAGACGCATAGAGGACTAGAAGATATATATGTATGTTGTTTTCCCGGGGTCTGAGTACAGCGAGAGAAACACCGTAAGAGAAGGGAGCTGCGCGGGAGGGCTTGGGGAGGGGGGGCGTTGGAGGCTTCCGATCGAGGTTATGCGCCCGAGAGATGCTGGGACTCGCGTTGGAAAAAGCTCGGAGCCCTCGATCAACGCGCTAATTGGAACGAGAGAATCGCTATGAAATGACTTTTCTAATTGGGGACAGGGAATGGAAGTTACGAATCCGCTGTTGGAACAGCCGAGCCGTGTGGCCGGGAGGGAAGGGGGGGGGAGGAATTCCTCGCGCTGTGGCGCAAGCCAGACACATTCGTCATTTCCGTTTTTCCCGGGATATTTTGAATTCGTGGCATACTGATGATCATAATAGTAATGATTGTATGATGATGATGATGATGATGATGATGATGATGATGATGATGATGATGGAGACGATGATTATTATTATTATGATTATTAATATAAAGATGAAGATGATGATGATGGAGACGATGATTATTATTATTATTATTATTATGATCATTAATATAAGGATGATGATGATGATGATGATGATGATGATGGAGACGATGATTATTATTGTTATTATGATCATTAATATCAGGATGATGATGATGATGATGTTGATGTTGATGATGATGATGATGATGATGATGATGATGATGATGGAGACGATTATTATTATTATTATTATGATCATTAATATAAGGATGATGATGATGGAGACGATTATTGTTATTATGATCATTAATATAAGGATGATGATGATGATGATGATGGAGACGGTTATTATTATTATTATTATTATTTTGTACGTTCACTCTTTGTTTGCTAATAATGATCATGATAATGGTGATGACATTTAATAGTTGTCGTTGTAATTATTATTGTTAGCTAATCATCATTATAATGAAAAGATCATGATTATGATAGCGACGACGATGGTCAACATCATTACCATCATCAAAGTCATTATCATTAGACGATTATGTCGCTGACGATGACGATGATGATTATATAACTAGAGTTATGATGATGATTCTATAATCACGATGATGATAATTATAAATACGATAACGACTATGATAAAGAAATACGTTGATCATTATCGTTATCATTGCCATCGTATTTAATAACGAAGATGGTGAAGATAAATGAGATTACGAAGATCGTCGTTATAGACGATGATAATAACAATGATTATGCAAAGCTTCTTCGGAAGTAACCTCGAAAAAGTAGCCGGAGAGCAAACCGACCTCGCAAGGTCTCGACGAAACTGTAACAGACCGAAATGTGCTCGACCTTGCGTGACATTATTCTCGCATCCGAAAATTATTCTCGGTTAGGGGACGAGAACTCCGTTGGGGCTTTTGGTACCAACAGCTTTTAGAACGATTCTAAGCCAAGGTCATGCTCGGACTACGATCACACGAGTGACCCCGTACTTGAAGGGTTTCCAGACATCCATTCGGATTCTCACGTTCTTGCTGTTCTCGATTTCTCGTTCGTTTGTTTCGGTTTGTTCGAGCCGCAGAAAAACAGAGTTTGGGCTTACTGGAGGAAATTTTGTGTTCGAGAGAGCGACGAAAAATGTGAAGATATATATACAGAGAGAGAAAAAGAGAGACAGCGCAACAGTAGTTCGCTTCATACCTCTTACACCCGTCCATCCAAGATATCGGATTCAACAGCAGCCCTTCTGGCGAAACGTTTTATTTTCGGAAACTCTATGACGAAAATAATCATCGTCGGACTGACTCATTTGCCTCTTTCTCTCTCTCGGTTCGAATATCTCCGTCACACTCGCGCACATGCACATCCGCACATCCGTATGACGAGGAACATGCATCACTTTCGTTGCGTCAGTCAGGCGTCGAATAATTCCTCCCGAGGAAAAAGTCGTCGGAGGTTGGGGTGGGGGGGAAGTAGGGAGGAAAAACGAATTCGAGGTGCCGGAATGGTCTCTCCCGTTGCTCTCAGATCCGCCACAAGACACTTCTTATCTCTCGAGGTGTATTGACTCTTCCTCGGTCTCGATAAGGAGCTCCGGTATGTCTCTTAATCTTTGCACGATATCGAAGATTGATATTCGCTCGTCAACGTTTTGCACACATCCATTATCCAGTCCGGAAAGAGTGGGGCACTTAAGGATCGAAAGAGGGGGGAAGGGAGATGGCTAATTCGACGATGATAGTAACGTTACGTAACTTTTGGCTCTAATGGACGGCGCACCGTGGTTACCAGGGGCATTGGCTAGATCGCGAAACGTCGAGCGAAATGAATAATCGGCGAACCGTGTCTCACCGTGTTATAGTAGCGAGTTTTTCGCTTCTCCTTCTACTTATTCGTCTTCTTCTGTCGTTGTTGCGTCAATAAGCCGGGACGGAGCCTCGAACGGCGGCTCCAACGTTCCGCGGTCCGTTTATAAATAAATTCGCGATACAGACCCGATCTATCGGTGGTCGCTTATAAATAGACGACTCGGAGCATCCGCCACGAGGTCGAGGACCTTCGCGGTAATCCGTTCGCCGGAAGTCCCGCGATCGCCATTTTCATCTGGCTTCCCGTTTTGTTTTTTTTTTTTTTTTTTTGCGGTGTACCTAGACGATCGGAAGGAAATTTTCGATTCGTGGAAATTTGGGGTTTTGGTTATTTCACCGGGTTTTATAAAGGGTTATTTTCGTGATTTTTTTTATTGGGATTTTTATTTTTTTATTTTATTTTATTGGATTTTTTATTTTTTTTATTTTATTTTATTGGAATTTTATGAAACAACGTGGATTTTTTCATGATGGGTCACAGATTTGGTGAAAAGTGGAGGACTTAATTTTTGGATCGGACAGTTGACTGAGAAACGGTCGAGTAACCGGTTACACGAATGATCACTCGTCGTAGTCAACGTGATCATATATTCTACGGCTGGTGTTATTCTATTGGTTTCATTCTATTCTATTTATTTCCGGGTGGTTGTGTTACCGGTCAATTTATCAAAGTGTGGTTAAATAACCGATTATTTTATTCGATTATGCTTTTACCGATACTTCACTCAAGAAATGCTGAATCGATTCTTTGAAAACTCTTGAAAATCGTTTGTTTGCCGGTCACTTTACCCTAGCGTGGTTAAATTATCGGTTGTTTTATTCCAAGCTTGTTAAATTACTAGTTTTTTAAATCCTAGTATATTTACGGTGCCGGTTTTCGTTTAGGTTTTGTCCGATAAGAAATCCAAGAATAATCGATTACAATTTATTGGTCAACCGGTAAAGACAGCACGCGTTACCGATCGCCCGGTTATCGACCGTGGTAACTAGCGCGCTCTTGGCCGTTTCGAGAGATGATAAACGAGCTACGTTCCCTCAACGCCGCGGATCGTTAACCTTTGTTGCGAGAAGAAAGACGCGGTTGGGCCAACGGCCAAATCTCGTATCGAAATCGGGTGACCCACTCGTCGTTAACGACACAACACTCCCAAGATTCTGAGATGATACGCGCTCGCGTTTCGACGCTTTGATTCACAAAGCGACGCGCCTCCGTTTCGCGCCAACGTCGACTGATTTCACGCCGCGAAACGCGACCGACGAAAAATATCGCGACAAATATTGTGCTCCTTTTGCAGAGTGGCAAAATTACCGATGCGATAAAATAACAATGACGAATTGAAAAAAAATGTTTACACTTGAGAGGAATGACTGGTCATTTTTTTAATTCAATTAAAAAATTGATTTCATCAATTTTTTTTTTTTTCGCTCGTTTGTATATATTTTTTCTCAGGTTCCATATTATGCGGTGAAAAAGAAGGAAAAAGAAGGGTTAGGAGATCGATAAATCGCCCAAGTATTTTCGTTACAATTGCCAAAATTCTGCACTGATTTTTGGGACGTCGCGGTAACGCGTAACCCCCTTAAGGTCGCGGTGGCCAAGTGCCAGATTACGAAAGCTTTCCGCCGCTATCTAACATCACTGCCAACCGTGGAATGCTCGCTTTTTTCTTCTCTCTCTCTCTCTCTCTCTCTCTCTCTCTCTCTCTCTCTCTCTCTTTACCTCTGCGCCGGATTGTCCCAATGTCGTAATTTAACGAGTACGACAGTCGTTTTGAGGTTTTCGGATTGCTTCGAGGTCGCCAAACCGTCCCCGATTCCGTCTCCTTTTCTGCCACCAATTCTTTCAGTCATTCCGAAAGCCACGAATGTATTTCAATCGATCAAATAACTGATGTTCTTAAACAAAAAAAAAAGGCAACGAATTTCGAAGTTTTCGTTACCAGCGATCGGTAAGGAAAAGCCGGGGTTTGGGAAACTTGTTGGAACGACGCGTAGGATAAACATTTGCAATAATTGTTTTTGTTATATGTTAATTAATGTAATATATTAAAATTATATTAAAATAAATCGTGAAATGAAGCTAAATTAAGATAAAATGGTGGCGAAAATAAAATTAGTGAAGAAATAAAAACCATAACATTGTAGGGAAAAAAAATTGAAAAATGAACCTACAAAAATAAATAAAAAAAATTAATCTGGAAAAACAAAAACACGCTCGTAAAAAATTTTTTTAAATGTATGTCAATATAAAAAATACATTAATAAAAAGAAAAAAATGTATTTACACAAATAAATAAAAGTATTCGATATAAATATAAATGAAAAAAAAAAATGTACAAAAATATATATATATATAATATAAAAATAAATAAAAAGAAATTAAAAAAAGGAAATAGAAAAGAAGACCTTCTAGTTTCGTTTAGTCCGAATAATTTCGAGTTGGCAATTCGCTTCCGCGCCAAGTTTATATTGACGTTTTATTTCGAGTCAGCGAGCGTTCTTTTCCTTTTATTTTTACGCTCATTATCGCTTCCTGTATTCAAAGATGATTCATCCCGCAACGTTTTCAGGAATTTGTCGACCGAGTACATCGATCTTTCGCCGTCGTTACGGAGAAATTTTCAACTCGCGGATTTAACAATAAAAAAAAAAATTTTAATATCGACAATAAAAGGAAAACGAAAAATCCGGAATTTACGAACGGCTGAAACGAATCCGGTTGTAAATCTCCGTTCAGCGTGTTTACCCGACCAAATATTGGCTTTTCATCGAGGGCGAGCTATCACTGTCGTAATCACCGTTATATTTCCCATCAACGGCGGGGGGGAAGAACACGAAACGTGTTCAAAGTGAGGACAAAAAAGAAATAAAAAAAATAAAAAGAAATATTCCAAATATTTCATCAGCGCAAAAAACGTAACAGAAAACAAAACAAAAAAAATAGCGCGGTGCGATGAAAAGCGAAAAATATTTGAAAACGAAAAATGTCTAACTCTGAGCTAAGTTGACCTTGACTTATTATTCGCTTACTCCAGTGCTCAAGGTCGAGCGTTCTCGACCTTGGGGACCTTGGGGCCCTTCGCCCTGCCCCTCTCTCGTACCGTGGAACGTGGAAAGAAAAAAAAGGGAAAAAGAAAAGGGCAAGGATCTGAAAGAACGTTACGATTATCATAATTTTTTTATCGACTTTTTCGTTCATTATTATTATTATCATTATTATTATTGTTGTTGTTGTTGTTGTTGTTTTCGGAATAATTGTTATTATTGTTATTATTATAACAATCATGTTGCAATAAAATTATTTATCAGTATATGATTAATCCTTATTTAATATTTTGTTTGTTCAAATTATTGTTCTAAATTAAAGGATAAGTTTTTTAAATTTATGTAATAAATGATTGTTATTATTTTATAATTTTAACTTCATTTTCAAAAACGCAACGTATTTTTATTATAATTGTATTATTAATAACGAATGAATGAACGCATAAAAAATATGAGTTATTATTTTTGTTGCTACAGTATTATTATTATTGTCGCAGTGGTAATCGTAATTAAATAATAAAACGATAAACATTATATGTAATTATATCATTAATCTTTAACCGATTTAATTATTAATTATTTCTTCCGTTCATTTAATTTCACGATTAAATTTTTATACCACGAATGAAAATAATTATTATTGCTTTGAAATATTTTATCGATTAATTGTTATTATTGTAATCGTTATTTTTGTTGCTGCAGTTTTTGAAAGAATCGAAACGTGTTCGACCATCGGTGACCGAAATACCGAAAGATTCCATTCAATTTCAAAGATGATATATTTTTTTTTCTTTCCTTCTTTTTTTTTTCGAAAACTAAGAATAAATTCCCGTTTCACCGATCGGCAAGTTTGACACTTGGATGCGCGAGGATGGTCGAACCGGGCGAGTCTTCGCGCTCCCAATGGATACACGTCGGAGTTTTTATTTATGGAGAAGAGGCGACGGAGCGGGGGATGGTAGGAAGGGGGGGGGGGAGCTCGTTGGCTCTGTGACACTCGTGTCAGGGGACAAGCGGGGAAGCGTGGCCGCGGCGGGGTGGGGAGAGGAAGGGCGCAGGTGAATGGGAAGTTCAGTAAAATCCTAACTGTGCATTTTTGTAAATGACGCAGCGCGCTTCGGTTACCGTTTCAAAAATTCTGGAACAATTTCGTCAGATGATTTCTTTTAAAAATGTTTTTTTTTTCCCCAGCAATTAACATTTCCGAGACATTTATGGGGAATAGCCCTAAAACAAAATTATTGCTGATTATTATTGGACTAATTGCTAATTAGTCGTAACGCTAAAATTTATAATTAATGCGAACTGCAAATATATTTTTATATACGATACTTATATAAAATCCGTTTTCAAGGAAATTAGATAATTAATTTTAATAATTTATTTGAGTTACTAATTAATAGTTACAAATCTATAGTTCAATCTAAGAAAATAACTAATTATTATAATTGAATTCTTAATTAATAATTGTGAATCAATTTGAATTATTTATAATTATTAATTGAATTGGGTTTAATTGAATTTCTAATTAATAATTATAAATCAATGTTGATTATAATTTGTTTCTTTTTTTCACGTTCCGAATACGTAATTTATTACGTATTAGGAAAGTGAAAAAAAAAAAAAAATCGATCACGTTTGGCACGTGTCGAGTCGATCTCGTCTAATTGGCTAATCTCTCAATGAGTCCAGTCGTGACTAACGAGCTCGCATTTTTGCGGTTTGGGTGGACGAGAAACAAAAATATACATTTTCGTCGTTCTTCATCGCGACTAAAATTGTTATCATTCTTATTGTTGTTATTTTCGTAACTGTACCTGTTATTATTATCGATGGAGTATTTCGTTCTCCGAATGTTCTATCAAATGCGCGACCGTTGAAAAGGGGCAAGTGAACGGCCCGAACGAATACCATAAGCCTGGTATAAAACTCTCGCGATCGCAGGACATCAAATAACGACGCCATGTTGCAATTTAGGACGCGTGTATGTCTGTACGTATCCACGCCGAACGGCGCCGGCTCGTTGCACAACCGCACGTTCCCTTTCTCGCGATTACTTTACATTTGTACGTAACAAAGCGCTTTTTCTCCTTTTCACACAAATTTATCTATTCAACGCTGGAAATTCTTTAACATGTTTTTCATTCCGAGCCCAAACGAACAATACAAAATAATTTTTGTTATGGAAAGTGTATACTTCGTTTTATGCATTTTTTTACTTTGATTTTTTTTTCATTATTTTTGTTATTGTTATTATTATTGTTACATAACTAAACGAAAAAAATGTTGATAACTTTTGCAATGGTAGAAGAGAATTCCTCAGTCCCGGTTATCATATTTTAATGTCCATTTTTATTATGTTATTTTATTTTATTAATCATATTACTATTGTTATAATTCTTATTTTTAATAATTTGATACGGTTTTATATAATTTTTTTACCCGGCAAACCCAAACAAATGACCAATAATTTTTTCAACGCGAAAGAGTATTGCTCCCTTTTATTTTCATAATTTTTCAATTTCTATTTCTATTACTTCGTCTATTTGTTTGTCTTTATTAATGCTATTATCATTGAGTTCATAAAAAAATATTTCCGCTCGAAAGAAAACGGGAGCGTTTTTAAATCCGCGCCACGTCCGCGAATGATTGCGAGGAGGGGGAAGCCATAGTCAAGCGCGAAAGGGGTAGGGGGTTGGTGAGGGATGGTACGGGGGGGAGGTAAGCCCTCGACGGCGCTTCTCGACTAGACGACGGGAAATCGCGTCGCGAGGGAGGACTCGATATGTTTTACAAATAGAACTCGAAGATCGAGGGAGAAAGAGAGCGAGAGAGAGGAGCAAAAGCGCACGCCGCGCGCTTATGTTAGTTGAGGTTAGGGTGGCTCATGTCCAATTTTGGCCCGCCTCGCTCTAACGCTGCCCGTATTAAGTTTCAGGCGATATTGGTGCGCTCCCCTTGCCCCGCTCACCCCCACTCCTCTTCCATCCCACCGCGCTCACGAGTTTCCCCCACTCTCGCGCTTCTCCTACTTCTCTGCCGTCCCATCGCGCACGCTCGCTTCCCTCACTCTTCCACGTGCGTCGCTCGCCACTCTCCCCCCACTCTTTGACCGGCATTGCCCTTCCACGTTCTACCCCCTCCATGCTGCGCGCGCCTTCGACTGCGTTGTCCCCTCCACGCGATCCCGAGGCCTCGCAAAACCGTGCGAGAAACTGGAGAAAAAAATGTGTTTACGAAACGACACGAAGAAAAAGGGAGAAGAGAAAAAACACTGAAGGAAAATAGACTCTCTTTTTTTTTAGCCATCGACGAATGTGACCGCGAGCTCATCTTCGAAATATTTTTCGCTTTTTTTTCCTTGCTGTATTCTTCGTTCTTTTTTCAAATGGATCCACGGTATTGAAAAATTACAGAGAAAAATGTTTTCTTAAAAAAGACGATTGAGGCGTGTCCAACCGAATAACATTAAGAAATGTTGACAAATATTGAAAATTTTGTTCTTTTTTCAATCACAGCTCGTTTTTCATTCATTATTATGAACTTAGACAAATTGTTGTTTAAAAGCAAGAAAACAAATAAAATAACTATCAATTTTTATCGAAAGAATAATAATTATTGTTGTCAGAAATAATGATAATACTGGTTATAATGATGTACATCAAACTTGATATGATCCATTGTTTTTTCTACCCACATAAAAAATATTAAATTTTGTTTTGAAATAAAAATGCCATTTTATATTGATAAAAATGTATGAACACAATAACAATAAATAAATAAATTATTATTAAACAATTATAATATGATACCTATCAGAGAGAAAGAGAGAGAGAGAGAGAGAGAGGAAAAGACAGACGAGAGAAACACCGAAGACGATGTCGAGAGAATCGGGACACCGGATATATATAGCGCGATGGGATCGGGGTCGTTACTAAAATATACCCCGCGCACAAGACACGCGGATGATCGTACCTCGAAAAACTCTCGATTCCGGGCGATTATACGCCGACCGGTTGATGGAGGTTACTCGTTCCTTTTTTTTCGTTCAAACGGTAGAAGGAAAAGAAGGAAAAGAAAACTGGGAGACGAAAAAGGAGGAATACAAATATTCTTTATGTACGTTGGAAAATTATATTAATTTGGTTTTGTCGCGATGGACAATTTTTTAGATATTGTTTCTCACTCTACGTTGAAAATGAATCTTACAGATGTAAAAATAGACGAGGAAAAAAACGGGACGTATTTTCTTTCACGCGTCGACGCAAACGCCTTAATGCCCCTTCATAATTCCAAAGAGACTCGGGACTTGACAAAAATGTATCGAGAAACAAAATAGTTTTTACGTTTTTTTCAATTTTACTGGGTTTTTTGTAAAATGGCGATTTATAATAAAAATGCGAGATATAAATATGTAAAGGAATTTTTTTTTAATAGGGGCGGAGGGATTGATAAAAATTATGGTAAAAAGCAATTAATTTTCTAGATTTTTTTAGCCTCTTTGGTTTTTTTTATCTGAACATCGAAACGAAAAAAAATTGGTATAAAAAAAATTTTTTGGATGCGGGAAGGCATTCGAAAAATGGTCTTAAAACACTATTAACCCTTCGAGTGCAGACTGGGTCGTTTTGACCTATAACTCTTTTGCTGTAAGTACGTAAGTATTTTTCAACGCATGCTCCACTTTGAGCGTATGTTGTGGCATTTAATTTTCATTTTTCTCAAAAAATAAATTAAGGCTGTAAAATATGGATCATTTACTACAAAATTAATTTAAAAAAAAAAACAAAAAATGCATATTTACCGAAATACAACAATTTGAAAAACGTCATGAATCAGATTGAACCAGTATGGACTTATAGGTTGACGGCGGAAGTGTGCACACGAAGGATTAAATTACTTTAGTTTTTTTTTTATTTGACGATTGAAAACAAAAATAAAAAATTTCGAATAGAAATGTGCATATAAAAAAAGAGTATTTATGAATTTATATCTTTTTATTCGACAAAGTTTTTTCTTAATTTGATCATTGAAAAATATGAAATATTTTCGAATAGAAAAGTGCATATAAAAAAAGTGTATTTATTTATTCAGACGTTCACAGCATGGTGCAACTCGCATCTGCGCAAAGCCGGGACCGCGATCGACTCGATCGAGGACGACTTCCGGAACGGTCTCAAGCTCATGCTCCTGCTGGAGGTGATATCCGGGGAGACCCTGCCAAGGCCCGATCGCGGCAAAATGCGTTTCCACAAGATCGCCAATGTGAACAAAGCCCTGGATTACATAGCGAGCAAGGGCGTGAAATTGGTGTCCATCGGTGCCGAAGGTTCGTCCAGTCATTCGTTATCCTCCATTCTATAAAATCATGAAAAGAAAAAACAAATATTTTTCGTCAAACTCGTTTTGAAATTCCATTCAAATATAAATCAGCAATGTTTAGAGGAAAAGAATAATTCAATGTTTTTGTTTTATGTTGAATTAAAAAAGAAATTTAAGTATTTATAGTTAGATAATTAAATATTTTTTAGGTCATCTAAATTCGTAAAAAATTTCAGATTGTTATTTATTATTATGCAGTTATTATTAATTTAAGCTATAATTTATATTTACTATACGATTAAATAATAAGTAATTCATGGATACAATTCTCGGCGTCAAAAGAACGGAAATGAGGACAAAATCTTTATTAAAAAATAAGGAATTTCATGAATTTAGTGAAATGATCAATAATTGAATACCTTTTCCAATTAAAATCTTAAAATTAAATCCTTTAAATACTCAAAGTTAAATTAAATTAATTATAATATTAAGTGTCAATTTAATTTTCAAAGCTTTTTTGAATAAATTGATTCTTTTATTTCAAAACCCTCAATTTTGCTTTCCATATGTCTTTTCTTTTAATTTTCGTAAAATTAAGAATTTTCCGAACCCAATATGGAATTCACCGATAAATAATGTTAAAAAAAAACTATTTTTCAATAAAATTTTCAAATAAAAATAATCAATAACCTTAACGAAGATATTTTCAAATTAATATCCCTAAATATTGAATACCCTTTTTAAAAATAAGTCACACGATGTTTTTTCACCAAAAATGTTGTATTTTTTGCGTGTGACGATATTTAATATTTTTGCTCGTTTAAAATTCGTAAATTGCCAATTTTTCTCGAAGATTCTTTTTCCAAAAAAAAAAAAGTTTATTTTAAAAATAAAACCTGATAAAAACGCTATTTTATTTTTACTCAACGAGACTCACCGTTTTTGCCGTTGTTTTAGTTCTCGTTAAAAAATTGGTAAATTGAAAAATGAAATTGTTGTTATCGTCGTTGTGTTCTGATCTCTGTCTCTCTCTCTGTCTGTCTGTTTGGGTTTGCTCACTCTCTCTCTCTCGATCTCGCGGACACAACAAACGACGTGGCGTGCAGAAATCGTGGACGGGAATTTGAAGATGACCCTCGGTATGATCTGGACGATAATTCTGCGTTTCGCGATACAGGACATATCGGTGGAGGAAATGACGGCTAAGGAGGGATTGTTGCTATGGTGCCAGAGGAAAACTGCACCGTACAAAAACGTGAACGTACAAAATTTCCATCTCTCGTTCAAGGACGGCCTCGCCTTTTGCGCCCTCATACATCGCCATCGTCCCGATCTCATTGACTACAACAAGCTCAGCAAGGACAATCCCCTTGAGAATCTCAACACGGCGTTCGACGTCGCCGAGAAGTATCTCGACATACCGCGAATGTTGGATCCGGACGGTAAGATGACACCGAGGAAATCGATCGATTCGATCATCCTAAATCCAAATATAAAAAAAAAAAGAACGTTTTTCAGATTACAAAATTTCCCTGGTGCCGTTTCCGCTCGTACGAATCGAACTTCCCCAATTATTTTTCTTTCTTTTTCATTCTTATCACTGCAGCCATCCCGGATCCTTTTTTCATGTTTTCTTTTTTGTAATTTTTAGGTTTTGTCTCAGACCTTTTATTCGTCCTGTACAATTATTCTATCATTTTTTTTGACCGATTTTCATATTTTTGTTTCTTAATTTCGTCGAAATATTGCTTCCTCTTTCGTTTTCGATTTTTCACATTTTTTAATTCTTCTTCGCGTTTTTTTTTTGTAATTCATAATTTTCGTTTCGCACTTTTCATTCATCCTGTAGAATATTTCTTCCTCTTTTTGTCAATTTTTTATTTTCACGTTTCGCATTTTCCTTGAATTTTGTTACCCCCTTTGTTTCCTCGTTTCTTTTTATTTTCCCTTTTGAGTTTTTCTTTTATTTCGTTTTCTTTTTTTTACATTATTTATTTATGCTGTTTCGCTTTCATCTATTTTCCTTCATCGTAGCTCTTGTTATTCTCCTTTTCTTTTTAAATCCATTTGTTCGTATTTCGAGTCGTCCTCATATCCCCCTTTTTTAAATTATTTTTCATTATCCCTTTTCTAATTTTCTATTTCATCGAAACATTTTTTCCCTCCAGTTTTCTTTTTCTTTCCATCGTTGCTCTTTTCGTATTTCCCATTTTTTAATCTTTTTTTTAAGTTTCTCAGCCATCATTTTGAAAAATCTTTTTTTTTTGCCATTCGAACGGAAAACATAAAAACTCAAGAATGCTTCGATACGTAGATTTGATCAACACTCCCAAGCCGGACGAAAGGGCGATCATGACTTATGTGTCCTGCTACTACCACGCTTTCCAGGGTGCCCAGCAGGTCAGCGAAAACAAACAAAAAAATGAGCCGCCTTGTTCTTCGATTGATCGCTCACTTTTTTTCTCTGCGAAATGTGATTTTTTTACGCCCCCGATTTCTGCTGCTCGCCGTCCGTTCTTTTTTTTTTACCCTCTTCGCTCCCGTTCTTTCTTTTTCTCCGCGATTAATCATCGAGAAAGAATTTGGAACGTTTATAATTGCGCTTGAATCTAACAGCACTGGAACTGTCCCGAAAAAAAAACGCACGAAAATCGAATTACTATTTTTTTATGAAATTATGCGAAGATTCCATAAATTTGAAAATGGAATAACAACAATGATAGGTACATCGAATTCATTTGGCAACCTTTTTCATGGTTATCGATTTTTTACATTTATTTGTTTAGTCAATAATTGAAGAGCAACAATAACAATTATATAATAATTAATACTAATAATTATCATTAATTATTTGAATAATTAATAACGATTATTACAGCGATAATAAATAACAATACGAACTTCAGGATGATAATAATAATAATAGTTGTTATCAAAAATAATAGTTCAATCATTATTATCGTTATCAATAACAATAATTTGATATTAATTTTAATTATTTGATCGCATTGCTTTACCAATTTTATTAATAAATAATATTTCTATTCTCTTAACCTCGACGAAAGTGTTTGTTGTAATTTAAATTATCGTAAATATTTTTTCTTTTAATTATCCAATTCTACTTTTGAGTTTATTTCTTTATTTTCATTTAATACGAATGAATAAACGAATAAAAAATAAATCGATTGACATTCGAAGGAAAATGAAATTTATTGTTACCGTTGATATTAATTTTATGTAATAATTTGATTTTCGTGGCGTTCATTTTTTTTATTCATCGGAGGATAAAAATCATCCACTCGACCAGCATCCAACTGAAAGACCGCACCCTCATACTTCTCCCCAGCCCCTGCGCAACGAAGTCAGACGTACATAGACGGACAGGACAGAAGGGAGAAATTGAGGGTTGGGGGGTAAAATTCTTAGTCGATTGATACAAGCATGTATGGTTCCCGGATCAAGCCCTGAATTATTATTAATATTCCGTATATAATCGTAATTTCGTCGAAAATACCGTCGAAAGCACCTTTTTAGAAGTTTTTTTATGATTTTTTCATGGAAATTTTGGGTTTTGCGGGAAATTAATGGCAGATTTGTGTTCAGGGGATCAAATTACATCAAAATGGACCAATAAAAAAAATATTAAAAATCGAAATTTTTTTTGGATTTTTGGGGCATAAAAGTTTTTCCCCTAAATCATGGATAACTTCTTTTCCTTTGGGATTTGGCGCTCCACTTTGCGCTCAATCTCTTCGTTATGATTTTCTCTTCAAAATGCTTTTTTAATAATTGAAATCCGATGATTTTTCGATTTTTGGCAGAATTTCAAAGTTGGACCATCGATT
>JAPYZI010000521.1:0-49216 GCA_030523105.1 Ophioninae sp. A BG-2022a
CGCCATCCGTCGGTAGTTACTCGCAGCGCAAAATCCCAAAATTGTCATTACCGACGTAACGAGGTGCCGCGTCACAAGTTTCCAACGTGTTCGTCATTCCCGTAACGTTACCGTACTGATGCGGCGTACGATGAATGTACCAGTACGGTGAGCTCACGCTCGTGTACGATACGAGTACTCGTACCACAGGAGTTAGACGGAGGTGGTACAAGCAGCGATAGTTCAATGAGCCTCGCTTTCTTGTGGATTTCTAAAGTATGGGTTCTGATTGGCTATTGCTCATTGCTTATCGTGCGCAATGTGGACAGGGATAGCAAACTCGGGCCTATGTAATATATAGTTTCGATGGCATATTTATCTATTTTTTCAAGGAATATATAAAAAAATAATATAATTATAAAAATGCTCTCTCTCGAATAAGTTCAAGTTTGTCCAACCTTTTGTATGGAGTACACCGTACGCCATGAGATTACATAGGGTACGCCCGTACTTCTCGTGTACGATTTGCGTGAATCTCACGGCGTAACATTACCGTAACGTTACGCCGTGGAGTTCCACGCCGTGAGAGTACGGTACTAGTACGGTGAGCTCACGCCGTGGAGTTCCCTAGGGAAATCGTACGCTAGGTTATCGGGCTTGCGGACAAATATCTCGATCGGTAAAAAGTCGTTACGAATTTCGCGAGAGTACGTTCGCTCGCCGTATCACCAGTGAACGTCTGTCGATCAAAGTTGTACATCCATCTCTCGGCTTCGTTTTTCCTCGCTTTTTTTCGTCATTTTTTGTCTTCTTTCCACTTCCCTCTACGTGTGTAATATATTATTGTTATTGTTATTATCATTATTATTATCATTACTATCACTATTATTACTATTATATGCCTCTCGGTATTCAACGTCCGATGTGTATATCTCTGTCGGGGCGCATACAAGAGTTCCCGAGCGGAAAAAACATTCGACAGATGGCAAAGATCATGTTATGATTCGGTCTCTTTTTTTCTCGCAATTAAAACGAAAAAACGAGTAGAGAAAATTTTTAGCGAATCGAAAGAAAAAGCCGAGTTCAGTCGTCGTTTGCAAAAAAGTGTGCACGAAACGCGCGGTCGATTTGATAGAAATTGATAATCTATTCTCGCACCAGAGCAATCTTAAACCGTTGAAATTTATCGTTGATAGAAAATTGAAAGAATTTTATTCGTGCATCGCTGAACGAAGAGAGTGCGCGCGCGCGCGCGTGTGTGTGTACGTGTGTGTATAGTGAGCAAGCGAGAGAGCGAGAGAATCGTAACATGGCGTTTGTTTCTCTCGTATGCTCCGAAATATCTATTTGGTCAATTAGCTTTCCACACACGCCCAGATACAACCCGTGCCGAATATAACGACAATCTCCGAAACACGAGGAAAAAAAAACGAAAATCATTAAAAAAAAATAGAAAAAAATTTATCGACCGTAACGCGCGAGTGTTACGAGTTAAAATCGTCCATATAGATATCACGATACCTCCGCACGTATATGTATACACGTATAAACTCGTTGTGTTTAATACTGGCGTGCCTGAGACGAGATCTCGAAATTATGAGGCAATATATCGTAAATCGTGACTCTTGGAATGCCGTTCGTTTCGTGAGATCATAACAGAGATCACAGAGGAAAGAGAATAAACAACAGACAAAGAAAATGACTTCGCGAAGTTGCACCAAGTCTTACAGTCGAAAGGTGAATACTGTTACACCCGGCAGTATACAATTCGACAAGCTCTTCAGGGAAAACAGCAACAGACCGTCCGCCGCCAAATCAGCTGGTACCGTCGGGAAATGGGGCATCACGTCCTTCACGTCCATTCGCAGTACCAGTATCAATGGTAATACTTCGTTATCTCTGGAACACCTATGCTCCTTCAGTCGGATCTATTTTCATCCAGCCGTAGTCTGCCGACATTGAGTTATCAGCTTTGGCAAATGGTTGAAAGTTGGTAGTCATACTGGGTCCCAAAGCTCTAGTGCGTACAGTCAAATTTGACTAAGTCAAATTTGCTACCAATTTGACTCAGTCAAGTTGGTAGCAAATTCTGTAATTGAGACTTTTGAGAGATTAATAAGACTTCCCCTTACACAATCCCTTCACCAAGCTCTACGATAAGAAAATATGAAATCGGTGTTTATAGAAATATGCAAATATGTCCTAGTGATGTAGTAAGTCAAAGATTCGCTTTATGAAACGAGTTAATCATTGAATTCACAGGAAGAAGAGACGACATCGTGAAGACATTTGGGGCGAAGAGGGCAAAGTTGGATTACGCGAATCAGAACGCGCATGTAACGACGATCAAGGATCCATTTTCGTTCGAGCCCGATCCGGAGAGTAAGAGCGAAGCGGCACCGGCTGTGATTCCAAAACCGAAGAAGTTTTTCAAGAGCCGCAACGCCCCCAGCGTGCCAGTGGCTGCCGAGCCACCCAGGATACAAGATTTGTCTGTTTACAAGCAACAAGTACCTGATACCTCGCAGTACGTTCGTTCGCGGGGTCAAAAGCATAACCCGCAGCCTCAGCAAACAGTTGGTAAGCAGCAGCAGCAGCAGCCACAGCAATCCGCGTCAAAGGGGTCGTCGATCCACGCGACTGCAGCGTCACGAAAGAGCGTCAATGATGCGCCAATAGTCGATAATAGCCCAATAAGCGAGACGCCGAATAATCGTGAAGACGGTAAACCACCGATAGTATTGAGAATATGCAAAGGTACGGCGAGGCTTTTGTGTCCCGAGGTGCAAGAAAATTTGGATTCGGAGCCGGAGACGTACAGAATAACGACGCCGCACTCGAGTCCATCGAAAATCGAGCTCGATCGTAAGAGCTTCAGCCCGGAGGTACCACTGAGACAGGATGCGAGAACGAGCAACAGTTCGCGCTCCACGTCCCATCACCACCATCATCATCACAATCACCCTCATCAACAACCGATTGTAACGACAGTATCCATACCACTTGACAATTCAGACATGCGAAGAACGACGCGCAGCCGAGCTAAGAATCTTCAGCAAATCGATCTGACGCACTCCTCGTCCACCACCCCTTTGGTTACTCCAGCAGCGCAACAACCGCAACAACCAGCTTCATCGTCAGCTCCAACGACGACACCAAACTCCCATAGTTCCGGTTTATCCTTGACCCTGCGCAAGTCGGTGACCGACTCGAACAACACCCTCATATCGCACTACGATATTGTCAAGACTGATTGCACCACGAGTTATTCGAGCAAACCAACGATAGAACCACTAATCGGACGGGATCAACCGCTACCAACGACCACACAAGAGCTCATCGACATATTGTCGAGCGACGCCGATAATACGATTACAAGAGGCGAAATCTCCTCCGTACCGGTGAAACGTCCGGAAACCCTCGAGGGAAGCAACGATAATGGACTCGAAGACGATGCCGTGCAACATTGTTCCATCGAGTTACCAAATCCGGAACCTATGGCTACAGAAACGGAACCGGCGATGCCGACAATCGAACCTCAGCGAGAGAAGGAGCCTGAGAAAACGCAGGAAGTGGATATGGACGTGGAAACCCCTGCGGCACCCGCACCCGCCGAAGTCGAAAGCGCCGCTGCGAAAACCCTCGTTGACCAGGACTGGTATTCGGGAAGTGACGAGGATAGCGAGGAAGCTAACGGAACCGCCGATAACGATCGGCCCCCCAACGATCCTAGTCCGATCGAGGAGGAGCTACAACCGTTGGAAACTCTATCGATGAATCTCGACGCAAAAAAACCAGCCACGAAGAAAGGCAGTATTTTCAAGAGTCGCTCGACCGGCGCCACCAACGGCAACAAGAGACGAGCATTGTACAAACACAAGTGGTGCGAGAGCGATAAAGAATCGGGAACAGCGGAAAGCACGAGCACCGGTGACGCTACGCCCAATGCCGCTAGTGGATCTCACGGTACCGCCGGTTCCGTAGCTTTCGAGGAGGAGTTCGAGGCGTCTCAGCTCACCAGAGTAGTCACTTATCCGGAAACTGACATGGATTTCACGGACGAAACCGAGGCCATAACGTCCATACGATGCGGCAAAAAAGTCAAAGGAGTACGTTCCAGATACTTTCCCTCTTTATAATCCGTTGCCGCAAAACTCTCGTAATTTGTTACTTTTATTTATGTTTCTTCCTCTTAGTTCTACACTGTCGTGAAAAATGTAAAGAAGGCCCACCAGATACAGGAAAGCGGCGAATTCCAGGAGTTCAATGATGATGTAGAATACATTCTCGACACGTTACGGGAAAACAATCCAAATGCCACGCGTTGCCTTTCGGCCATCCGACTTGCTAGTAAATGTATGGCACCAGCTTTCAGAATGCACGTTCGAGCTCACGGTACCGTGGCTAAGTTTTTCAAAGCCTTGCACGATGCTACCAAGGACCAAGTAAGTCAATTCTCAAGTTCGTCATATAACTGTGATGCAATTAATAACAATTATCCAAAATTGGTTTCCTCGCCCATACGTTCGTCAAATACATTTTTATCAAGCTATCGAGAAACGTTTTAAACAGCTGAGTAATTCCAGAAAAACAACAATTCTAACGAAAAATTGTAAGTCCATTCTGTATGCCACTTACGAGTAATTTCACTTTATCACAAGGACATATTCGTGATAGTTTTACACGTGGTGGTGTCGCAAACGCATTCTTCAATCAAATCACATATTTTTCTATAATATTCGCCAGAGTCTGGGATTGTGTACGGCAACGGTGATGTTTGTGCTGAGTCAAGATCGTTTAGCCATGGATTTGGATCGGGATTGTCTGGAGTTGATGCTCAGTCTTTTGGAGTCCGACGCGAGCCACAAAGACGCCCTCGACGATTGCGGGCTCAGTCGCGCTGAGCTCCTTAAGAACAAGGAAAAAGTGCGGCAGTTGTGCGCCGATATACAGGCACAGGGACACGCGAAACATCTCAATTTGGATAACATAACGGTCGGCCAGTTGGCAATGGAGACTCTTCTGAGTCTAACGTCGAGACGTGCTGGTGAATGGTTCAAGGAAGAGTTGCGAGAACTCGGTGGTCTCGAGCACATTGTGAAAACAATCAAGGATTGTCATCGCCATATTAACGCGACAGAAATTACGACGACCGGTTGGTCGGAACCACTGTTGGATAAACTACGTAAAGTCGATAGGTGTTTGCGTGTCCTCGAGAACGTAAGTCCGAAAAAAAATCATAACTCTGCTTTCATGAGAAGAAAAGCACCGACGGGCCTCTATTGAGAATAGGAGCAGGCGCCTTTTGAAATTCTTATTTTGAAGTTCTCCTTTCAAAATCTTTCTTCTAAATCACTTTAGTGGCTCTTCGAGCACCATTTATATTTTTTAGATTTTGCTGTGGTTCATTAAAAGAGAAACGTATCATGGTCGAATCGGACTGATTACATTTGATTGATAGTTAAAAATTAATTGTTTTTTTTTGTATTTCTAAAGACATCTACTTTAACCAATGATTCTTTGATCAGGTGACTCACATGAACGAAGAGAACCAAGTTTACCTGTTGAAATACGGGGATGGAATTATGGTCAGCACATTAGCCAGCTTGTATCATTTGTGCGGCCAAGAAATACCATCTTATCCGACTATCGACCCGGGGGACAAAACATCAACCGGTGCTGTTGTTCGGGAATGCCTTTTCGCTATTATTAAAGTTCTCATCAATCTAACGCATCGCTTTAATCGACAATGTGAGTTTACAATTCTGAGAGTACGAAACCGTAAAGATTGTCGAACCTTCACACCCCATTCATTATTTATCGACTAATAAAGGGTGTGAGGCAAGAAGAATAGTGAATATAAAATTAATTTTTTGTCGGTGAAAATTTTATCATTACGTGTTTATTTGATACAGCTTTCGGCAGCAAATTAGTAGGTGCTCAAGAGGGTGTTGTCGATTGTAGTCTAAATCTTTTATTACGATTACCCGACTCGCTGCCGGAGGAGAAACGCTTCGACCTGATGATGTTGGCTCTCATACTCCTTATAAACCTCGTTGAGCAATGTGACGACAACAAGAAGCTTCTCATTGATTCCAAAGCGCCGCCGTACCCGGAGAATTTATTCGATAGTTCGTATACATCTGATCCGTATAGTTGAAACTGTATTTTTCCCTCTTATCACGCATATGTAAATACATATTCGATTCCTCGTTCCAATCATTTAGGCAGCGACAGCGGTGTCGAGGCACTGATAGAACTCTTCTATAAGCAAGAAGAACTCGCCCGCGCCGAGGAACAAAAAACCGATGCTATTCTCGACGGCAAAAAAGATTCCGAACAGACGGAAACCGTCTCTACGACAACAAAGTCGCAAGAAGAATTCATAGAAGAAACTGTTACCAAATGTAAGAAACGTCAATGTATAATGTTTATTACCGTTTGGTATTTTAATCTGACTGGATCGATAGTACTGATACTCGATGTGTTTTTCTTCAGTGTTGCAAAAAGCTGGGCGTCACATGGAACACACGCTAATCGGGGCTTACGTTGTACTTCTTCTCGGATACTTAGTTATGGATAACAAGGTAAGCTCCCTTAATTAATGGAAATATAAGAACTTAAAAAATTATGCGGTTTTCTTTGTTAATCTCAAGTTTGGCTAAATTTGGGTTATTTCGGAAATTCTAGGAATACGAAACTGCAGTCCGTAGCAAACTACCTGAAAATAACTTCGCGAAAATGGTGACTGTTCTGCAAAAGTTCTTCAACTTCATGAACCTCACGGCATCGGTAAGCGATCTATTCTTTGAATCGATTCAACACTTTTTTTTCATTCGATATTTCTTTCGTATTTTTTCACCGCCTTGGCACTGGAAGAATTATTATACCGAAACACTTTCGTATCATAGAACGAGGCGAGTAGCTGCGGTATCGCCGCTACGGACAAAGTGATCAAGTTCCTAAAGTTATCCGACGCCAGAGCCGAGGAAGAGAAGAACGAGTTGCCGTTGCCTGCGCTAGAAGAATCGAGCATCATGCTCGATCTCTCGTCCTCTTGATCGCAACTCGATGTAATTACGTGCGACATTAATCGAAGATGAGAAAAAATAAAGGAAGACGCGACGATAGAGAGCCAAAGCTACACGTGTCCAACAGAAAAAAAAGAGAAAAGAAGCAAGAGGAATTCCCTTCACAGTGTGGACAGACCTGTTTCATATTGACCACGTATTTTGATATATATTTATTCGTTTACATAATTTATTGCTGTATTTTTCATTATTCTGCTCCCTGCCCCCTCAAACTCGATGTATTCGCTCTCGATTTGAAGCAGAACCTTTTATTCAGCGTAAAGATTTTAGTTTGTTACTTAAGTAGGATCGATCGGAATGATAGTACTATTTACCAAGCGCGCGGTTGCGATCGAATTCAACCATCAGTTATCCTTCCGAGTATCGATTCAATACACAGACACACATACACATGTACGTTTATAATCGAATGCTCGAGTTTAAAACGGGGGATCACCGAAATCACATAATTTCACTTTTTTTTTTAATTTTAACCTCTTGCCAAAACTGAAACGCCCCTTACCGTTCATTTCCTTATTGCGTACCCAACGATAAAGCAAATGCGAATGTTTCTTTCAGAACATCCTGAATTTTCAGAACTTGTGACGAAATGCTCCAACAAAGAATAAAACTACCCGTATTGTAAATCAGCAAATTGAAGATAAAAACAAGGATCGAGTATAGATCATTGGTTAATTCAACATAGTGTTTACGCTGTGCAAGTTTATTTTAATATTACATTTAAAAATTACACTGTAAGCCTTGTAAATGTAAATTTATAAATTATAATTGTACCTTACATATGCAAATTGTCAATGTTTCGTGAATTCCCACCACTCCTTTGAGCCAACATTTTAGTACGGTATGCCAGTGCTTTGAGGTTCCATTATTTCAGCTAAAATATTTTCAATTTCTCTTAATTCGCAAACAAAAATAATAGCACTTATTTAAAGGTCATTTCTTTATCTGATCATCTAACAAAATACCCGAGGTGTGCTTTAAATATTTGTGAAGAATCAACATTCGTCTGTTGAATCATTTCATAAAAAATAATTATATATTTGTGTTAACTTCGGATTGAAATGATCGTCCAACATCGTTGAGAAAACTTCAATAATATTTGGCTTCGTATATACAGTCTCTTCTTTTGTTTAAAAATTTGAAAGATGCCTTCTTGAATGATGAAAGAGTACGCGGTCATAAGAAAAAACAATGCAGATTATCGCCGAAGTTGGACAATTGAAACCGCGCAAACGAATTGTACGATAACGGACAGTAGAAGCTTCGAAAGTTATCAGCCTCGTTGGTTGGCGGCACTCATTGACAACTTTCTGAACTGTGCCGCATTCTTGGAAACAATTTGTTCCAATATTTTGACTATCATGCGAGACGGCTCCCAACGGGGGCTGTACGGGTAATCCGGTATCGGCATTTTGACTAGTTCATCCTTAGCGTTCATGTGGTAAATCGATTGGAGATTGACAACCGGTCGGTTGGTCGGAAATGTAGGTAGAAGTAAGAAGTTGACGAGAAAGAAGAAATCTTGATGCTCGAGAAGTATCGTAATACGACTGAAATCCGTTGCATCGTATTCGACAACATTGCGCCTCTGGAGGAACAACAGAGTCGCAATAAAATTGTTTCTCTTTTCATATCCCTCCACTACTATGTTCACCTGGAAAACCCAATAATTAAGATTGTCGTTTGTTTCCCACAGAAATATAAATTGCAACTGAAAGTGCAACTGAAAGTGCGCTCGTTTACGATCGTTTTTACCTTGTCCGAAATGATCTTCTTCACTTCGGGTATGTAATTCATTACCGGTTCGTCCCGCGAGAGAGCCGGTATGCTCAGGGGCATTAAACCAGCGTTGCCAAAAGTTTGTTCCAGGGTGGTACTTAGGTAGAGCTGAGGGTTCACCCTGCTCCAATTTGGTTGGTGAAAAGTGATGATCATCATGGCAGCATCGCTGATCGCTTTATTGCTACGCCCAGGTAGTCGAGAGAAGTCCATGGCTAAGCGGATCACGAATCTAGCCTCGTTGGGAGTCTCTGCGTCCGGAAGAAGAATCATTTCTACATCCTTAGAGCAGACGTCCGCTTTGTCAACCAGCATTGTATATTCCATATGGAGTCTCTGCTCCATTCGGCTCAGTAAATCTATCTGAAAGATATTTATATTTCGAGTTTCAATGGTTATAATCCTGATCACTTTGTTAATCAGTTTTTAACAATCCTCGATTTCTTAGAGCTATTTTTTGCATTGCTCAGGGAAATGATTGAGCAAATGTTTATGCTGCATGATAATTATCAAAGAATACGATTTTCGTTCCGTGAGAAAAGCAATCCATCATTATCAAAGTTTTTTTTTTTGGTTTTTCATATTATCTCATTATGACATTCATATAATAACATATAATAACAATGATAAATATTAAGCACCAAGTAGTAACTTGGTGCTTAATATTTATGCAATATTCACTAGGATTGTGGATTCACAAGTAATTCATTTGCTGAAAATCAATTTTCGGCTTCCCTGTTTGGAGTTACACCCAAAAGGGTTTTGTTATGAAATTATGGAATGAGCCAATACTGACTTCAGGCGTGCGACTGAAATAATACAACAATTGGGAAACCAATTCCTAAACGTATACATATTAGACTCACTTGGTGCTGTTTGTAACAGAGAGTGAGTTCGTTAAGAACATTGAGAAGGCTCTCTGATTTCATGGAATGCCAATTGGCTAGACTCGGAATATGAGTTTCTATCGTATCAATGTCCGGATCGGCTAAAAACGAATCATCATGAAATTCGAAATCAGGTCCCATTTCAGGACAACTTGCGTTGAACAAGACCGTCCATTGGAGAGCATGTCCGGCATATGGTATGGAAAAGTTGAAACGATCCGCTTTGTGTTTGCCAGAGCTGGTGACATAATTCAGTTGTATGGGCTTGCGAGCGACTCCTGTGGAAGGTCATTAAAATTGAGAATGACAATTGAAAGGTTTATTTATAAAGATTCGAACCGGGTACAACATGTAACACTTACCAAAGTTTTGTGTCTCCAAAACTCTTTTGATCAAGTGCTCGAAAACCTCGCTTATATCAGGCCAATTTATTTGATTTTGATTCAACATTTTTATCGACTATCTTGGCCTTGTCCCAAGTTTTGTGAGCGATGTCTTCTTTCGGAACGTCTGCTAGCAATAACGTCTTCTCCAAGGATCACGACGCTCATTGGGTTTAATGTTCGTAGATTTTGCAACTGTTTACGAATTGCCGCACGGTAACATGGCTCAGCTGTCAAAGAACGAACGGTCGCGTTGCCCCAATATCTGCAAAACGTACGATGCCTTCAGAAGAAAGAAAGAGGTTAGGAACCAATCAGATGGCGGCAAAGTTCCCGGTAATAACAAAATCGCCTTTGTGTGGTTCTATAGAAATGCGCGCGCAATTCTTTCGTGAAAGTTTTGCTCAACGACAATTCAAGCGACGCCGTTACGTCATTTCAAACAGCTCGATTTGTGGATGGTTTCTGCAATTGTGACGCGGATTTTGATTAAATTCATGTGCGATATTCGATGTAAAGCACAAATTCGAGAAATAGACTGGGTACCATACACAAAATGTTAACTTAAAATAGAAAGGTGTTGAGATTACGACCTTACATTCATATTACTGCGATTGTTTATTCTGAAAAATCTTTTGATAAGTTTACACCACCGTAGCAGCGCTTCAGGTGACAGAATCAGAAACAATTTTGGGCCTCATTACTTTGTGTGTAACAAGCGCCGTGGACACCGGGCTTAAGACTGTGATTGACACAAACAGATAGTTAACGGCAAGCTTTGATAACACTGAATAATGTTAATTCAATTTATTCCGACCTAAACATATTTATTCCCAATACATGCGAATGTTGACTTTTGTCAGAATTGACGCTTCGGAATACTTGGCTGCTGCGATCACTGTCCGCTAGTTGTCGCTTCCCAAGCACGCGGAGTGTTTTTCGCTGGGTTGGAATGGCCTATTCCATTGTTGTCAGTTGACGCTCAACGCGCGTTCATCGTGTGTTTATTATCTTATCACTGCTTATCACTGCTTTGCTTCAATCAGACCACAGTGATTCAATCCTTCTCGACCTACTATCACAGCATTATTCCGCCTCGTTGAAAGCGAATACTTTCCTGTCCACTCGTATTGTTTGTTGATCCAAGACTTTGGAAAGTGCGTGTGGATTACATTTTCTGAATAGTTTTGTAGGCTATTCGGAAATTATGAGCGTAAACGAGCTTGACAGCGTCGCGGGCAATGGCCCCGAGCGTGGTACAGACAACGGCGATGCATTCGGATATGGAAAGTGAGTACGACCCTATTTGCGCCGTCCGTGACCTTCGCTATAAACTATTTTCTCGTGTTCTTCGAAATGATCGAAAAATATAATGCTGTTTTTTCACAATAATATGCATACAATAAGCATGTCCACAAACCTATTTCTTATGCTATCTTTCAGACATATTTACTACAGACAAAAGCGTCGTATGTTACGAATGCATTTTTACATATTTTCGAACTTGGAACTTATCAATTCGTATAAAGCAGATTGATGGATTATTAGTCAGTAAAATGTATTTCGACATTCTTTTCATCGCTAAACTCAGGCGTTCTGCTCTTACTGATCCGCCATTTATATGTTTCGATGAGGATGATAATCATATTTCAAAGGCATGTTCAAAATTTTTGCAGATCTCAAACTTTTTTAATTCTTGACTTTACAGAAACAGCGTCAGTCCCTTTGCAGGATCGTTGCAAAATGCTCCGACTGAGCGTTACGCCACTCACTACAAGATGAATCATGCCAAACGTGGCATAGCAGTGATATTCAATCATGAATTTTTTACCGTACCACACCTGAAACCAAGAAGCGGCACGAACGTTGATTGCGAGAATCTCGTGAACACTCTCAAAGACCTTGGATTCGAGGTCAACGACTTTCATAATTCAATTCACAAGGATATAGCCAAGAATTTAGAGAGAAGTAAACAATTAATATTTTTACTAAGTCAATTTTTGTTATGCCTAAACAAACCCAAACAACTTGAGTTCCGAAACCCATTAGGCTCCGAGATGCAGCAACTGTTTGATACGTATGATAATAACATGTCATTTTTCAGTCGCAGAGATGGACCATTCCAACCATGATTGTCTGATAGTGGCGGTTCTTAGTCATGGAGAGCTTGGCCTTCTGTACGCTCGCGACACTCCATATAAAGCAGACACAATATGGTCGCACTTTACAGCTGACAAGTGTCCAAGTTTGGCAGGAAAGCCAAAGATATTTCTGGTTCAGGCATGCCAAGGTGACAAGTTAGATGGTGGTACTTCGCTGAAAGAACGCACCGAGACAGACGGTCCAGATGGAACAACGTTTCGCATACCGACCCACGCTGACTTTTTAATAGCGTATTCAACGATTCCGGGCTATTATTCCTGGCGTAATACAACCCGAGGATCCTGGTTTATGCAAGCGTTGTGCCTCGAGCTGCGAGAGAACGGCACGCGTTACGATATTTTGACTCTCTTAACTTTCGTCTCACAGCGCGTTGCAATCGATTTTGAGTCAAACACTCCTGACAATGCAACAATGCATCAACAGAAGCAAATACCCTGCATTACTTCGATGCTCACGCGTTTGGTCAAATTCACACCACCTGTCAAAGGTAGGTCCATCTGCGAAGCGCGTGGCGGCTCAAAGGTTTAATCGCAATTGACAAACAAGAAACATTGCATTTATGAAGAACGAAGAAATAGCGGAACGTATGGGCAAAACATTCACTATGTTGTATGCACTCCAGTAGGTGCTTCGTACCAAAATTTTTTCACAACGTCATTGGTGCATTCGATTTTGCCCAACTTGGCGTACACAACGAGAACAAAAATGTGCCTGATAACGAGACGAACAGTGGCAATACCGCATTTACAATCTTGCATTTACAAACCGTTGCTCAGTCAATCTCCAGTGCAATAAAAAATCCACGAGTCTGGTCGTGGATTTTTTTTTGGAACTGCCATTTTTTTGAGGTGGCGTGTTGTCGATACTTATGCAAATTATGTATCGGGGTGAAACCTTTTTCTTAATCGAACAAATGTGCGATCTCTTTTTGTGATTTTTTTAAGTAACTTCAGTATTTATGTTTCTACCATACGAGCTCAATTATACTCTTTATACTAAACGCAAATTTATTTAGCAAGGTGCACATTCCTCCCAATGATTTTACTTTGACTTTCATCTTTATACATATTATTTTCAGTTTTGCGATCACAGGCATTCACTTAATCATGGATTAACTTTCGTTGAAGAAATAGTGGAGTAATTAGATTCTTATAATTACCCTCGTCATATCGATCCATTATTGCTCAATAGCAGCGTTCTATGCCTTCATTTTTTCTATGCCTTAAGGAAAATGTCTTTCGAAAGCCAAAATTGTGATAAGAGTGATTATCGTTGTGAATCATAGTTGGTATTTAGCGTGTATCGATGTTACGTCCGAATACTACTCTCTATAAAAATGTATTTAAGAATGTGTTTGCGGTGTAGCGTGCACCTGAAGATGATGGTATTTGGCATCAGTTATTACAAAACTATTAATCAAATTATGGGTGAGGCTCCCAGTGCCCGGAACAAAAATGTCGTAATTCGCATATGGCTACGGTTTTGTACAATTTTTTTTATACTACGGCAAATTGTGAGCGTACAATTTTTCAGACGCTGTTTGTACCGCTTTTTACATAAATAAAGTTTATAATTTAATGCAAGCACGACATCTTGAAATTTTGAATTTCAGCGAGCTGTTTCTATTTTTGCAGGTAAATAAATCAAGGGAAGATATTGAAAATATTTTTGAAAAAATATAATACGTTGGAAAAAGTTTTACGAAAGATTGCAAGTTTTTTTTTTAACACAAAGCTTGTTCTTCATTATTATCGAGAGTACAAAATAGATACAACAATCACTTAAAATTACGTTAAATATTGTCAATGAGGCACTTGACCAGGTATATTGTACAGCATCAGAGGTTTATGTCTGTTCGACATTTCTGGGGCGGTAAACGGTCGCTGCTTAGGTCCATCGTTTAATTCGGTGGGCCTTAAGTTCGTGGGATTGAGGGTGACAAGATTAATCGAGTTATGATTTTCCTGTGCGTTTGTCGACAAATCTGCCAGTCCCATATCATTCAACGTATGCTGCGATTTACTCAAGCGTTCACCGAGACTGAGAGGTGCCGTCTTATTTCTGCAAGACGTTAGAAACTTCTTCAATGACGACCTCTTCTTTTTCATCTCGATCACTGCGAAATAGCAATAATTGGTAAAAAAATTGTGACGACGAATTCGACGAATAGGCAACTGAGATACTTACGATTCTCACTGCTTGAGTCTGGTGCATGACGGCTCTGAGAATTCGCAAAAATTTAATTTTTCAGTGATTATTCTAGTTTCGAAGTGTGATTCAGTAAGAATTTCGGACGACGCTGATGATGGGTCGCTTACCTGCTCGGCAAGAATTTCCCTTATAGGCTTGAAGGGATTTGACCGTATCGACGCTCGAGATGGGGTCACCGACGACGAAGACAGTTTTCTTTGCACGCGAGTGATAAAACCATTCTGCGTTTGCTTTATACGGCGGTCTAAGGTTGAAAAATTTTTCGATATCGTGTCCAAGAGCCAGCTGTAAAAATATGGCAACGAAGTTGTTAGAGAAAATCAGTAATATATTGATCATCGTTGCTGCGGCGCGTACTTATTATCCAGTAAATAGTACGCGCCTTTTATCTAATATTTTCGAACTTACCGATATCCATTGATGATACCCTTGGTATTGTGTGCCGAATTTTCAACTGGACCGAGGCATGAGCAAGTTTCAACTCTTGTTGGACAACGCATGGCATTGGCCACACGCTCTACGTCCAAATTTTCCACTAGATCCAACTCGTCGATGGCACCTCCGATATCTTGCTTATTAGCCAATCTGTCAGCACAGAATTTCATCTTGATCAATGAATTTTCTCTTGCAAAGATTGCAACAGGTATTTAATATGTAGTGTTTGATTACGCAATGAAAGCGTGCAGTCGTGAACGCACAATGATGCAAAAGTATCCACTAAGCTCAATGACATTGGTGCTCTTAAAGAACAGCGAGTGCACGAGTGCTCTTGACAAAGTGGAAACACATTAGTAGTTCTTTTTTTTCAATGTTCTCACAATAATATTGGCTTTCCGGTAATATGTTCGTGAGCGATTAATTCTCCGAATACAATTTTATTTTCTGTAAGACGCGATATGTCGCTAGCATCCACCACATAAATGAGACCGTGGACCTAAAAGTGGTTAGATATATTATACAAATGAAATGTGACGCAGTAATGTATGGAACAAAAAGAGCCGGCTATGGCTGAAGTTCTTGCAAAAGATTTATGTTGATCTTGAGGTACTTTAATATCAGTCGAGAGTTCAAGAATCCATCCATGGTTCAAAGGGTTTACGAAGGAATCAGAAAAACTTTAGCCCTTGAATATACACATATTTTTTTGATTCTGTATCTTTGGCGACAGAAATTAGCTCAAATACTGAGTGTCACATTTTTGGTCAATTGGCCATTAAAAGTAAAGTCTCTAGAGATTATGAATTAAAATGATGAATTACTCGATAACAATTATTCCATGTCTTAAGTTAAAAGAAAATATGAGTTCGTAAGTTTAGGAACCCATTCTAGAGTGGAAATATCTCCGATCTTTAAATTGAATATACGTTTCGCTAAATGACCCTATGCCTTTGTTTTCCAAGTGTCTTACGTCTGTATAATATTTGGACCATATAGATCTGATTTGTTGCGCGCCGCCAATGTCATAAACCTTAACGCGATAGGATTTGTGCCTTAAGGATACCGTACGAAATCCCATAGTCGGTATAACATCATGTCCGGATTCTGAAAGTGTAAACTTTGTAAAAATCTATTGTCCTTTAGGAAAAGCGGAAACGGAGTATACCTACATACCATTTGAGATACGATTTATGACGGACGTTTTTCCGGCGTTGTCGAGACCTACAACGAGCAACACAAGTGTCCTGTTATGAAAAAAGAAAAGCGAAGTGAGCCATTAATGATCGAGGAAATCAACAAGAAAATAGTAAAATGTGAAAAAGAAGAAATTTTTACTTTGCTGAATTGCTTTTCCGTCGCAATTTTTTGAAAACGCTCCTCATACAGTTACCCATGACGGCAATAGGAATACTCCGCATGTGTTTTTAGAGATCAGAATTGCGGGCGTTACATAGTTACTTCCTTTTTGAAATTATAAACACGATAGATCGCCATGTTGTACACAAAAGCGTAGCTGACTGATTCGCCTCTCATATCGCGTGGCTTCGCCGAACGAATGAATGAATGAAAAATAGAGAATACGTAGTCGGTTCGGACAAGTATAGGGTTATCTACGTCACTGTACGTCAGAAGGCATTTGAGACTGACAGCGAAGCGAGTGTGTGTTGCACTTGGCTTTGGCCTCGGCTACGTATGTGTGTGTATCGTTAATGTATACAGTAGTGGTCGCGTGTGTCCCTAGTGATACGTCAATATCAAGGCAAAACAGGGGAAAGGGGAAAATATGAAAGGTGGGTGGAACAGTTCGAGCGTGACATAAAACAGGGCGATTCAGAGATAGGAAATAGTGCACGTTCGCGCATAACGGAGCCCAGCGTCTCAATTGCATCACGTTAAGGGCTAAAACCAAATGAACTTGTGAACACTTTAAAATCCACGTGAAGACACATTATGATCAAACCGACTTTTGTCACGACAAAATGGCGGCGTACATCGCAAACTCAGCGAAAATATTAATGGCAAAAAGATTTTTACAGAGGAGACTTTAGACCCCTTACAGGGAGGATATGAAAATGTATCTCTTTTACTAAAAACTATGGCGTACAAATATAAAACCTATCAAGAATTAAGTCCTATACATTTCACATGGAGTACATTGAGAAAATCACCGTTCTATGAACAGCAGCTGAAGTTTTTATTACAATACATTCGATTTATTAAGCCCGAGTTACACCTTGACGAAGAAAGAACGCGAGTTCTAACGATCACCGCCAATGTCCATTAGCTGCGCGACCATTTTTAAACAGAATCGAAGAAAAGTACGTGACTTCGAGTATATGAATTTTTGTTATCAAGTTTACTAGTTATTCAATATTAAAAGCTGTCATTAGTGGGGATCTGTAGAGCAGTCGGTAGCAAATTGGCAGTACTATTTGATCAAGGGGGAGATGTTTGATGTGTGAATAACGTACAGAAGGCTCTTTCACAAGTACCTGACTGTTGATCAGTAATTTTTCAAGACACACAACATGTTTTATTCACCTGCTTCATCCCAAAGGCACCACTATTGATTTTTTGGTGAATGTGTAGACTTCAATATTTCTCCCTTGGCTGCTGTTACAAATTTCTTTGAATAAAATGTACGCAACCAAAACGTTAAGTTATACAGAGATAAAAAGGTAATAAAACTAGGCCAATTAGTCCTACTCATCAATAATAATTTTTTCAGTTGATTCGGGTGACCGGAAGAACAAGGCTTCTTTAAAAGCGTGTCCCTCACTGGCTTTGAAGATATCAGCTTCTTTCTCACGGGCCATCCTTTGTGCGATATACGTTGAAATCGAAGAAGCTTGAGACGCATCACTTTGGGTTTGGGATGCATGGTAATTATGTACAGTTGGTTGATTTGTCAGAGTTGGGTTCAATAACAAATAGGAATTTATGCTGTCATTCTGATCGCTGCTCTGTGTCTGAACTTGAGTGGCCCAATTTGGAGAATTCTCGGAGGCTGCTTGATCGACCACCATTGAAAAGTTTTCTTGATTAGAGGTCGAATCATTTTCATCGCCGAACGACTTGTGCTGGGATGGTCGAAAACTTCCGCTTAAAGAATTTGTGCTTCGCGTCATCCGCCTCAGATAATTGAAGCGTGTGGGTGAGACAATTGGACTGTTTCTGTTAGAGAGAATTCTTGATTTTTTATCATTAACATGGGAGGTCAGGCTTGTCTCTGATCGTCTTTTGCACAGTTGTGTGCCTTCGTTTTCTTCCAATTGAGGATTTGTCCGGTCAGGTACAAGTAAGGGGCAATGTTCGTCTTCGACTCTTGTTGTTTCCGTTGTTTGGTAATTTTTCATCTGCTTAAAGATGCCGGGAATTTTTAAGCTATTGACGAGCTCAACGACATTACTCACGGTGAATTGATCGTACACGACCAGTTTTCTCAGTTCTGTGACACAATCGTAAAATGTTTTTTTCCAAGTGTTTACCGGATTCTCCATTTCAAGAGGCTTCACACTTTTGGCAATCTTATCAGCGTAGAGTTGGGCGTTCACAACAATAGATTCCGGTAAGCCGGTGGAACGAGCGAGGGCAATACCATAATTCCATATCAAAGCGATGCCAGGTTTGAGCCGGTGTGTATAGATCAATCTGGCTCCGTGACAATCCTGGTCCGAAAAATGGGTGTCCGTTTCGATGTAGTGATTGCTTACATTGTGGTAGATCTCGGCGAGTCTCGTGACAGAGAAGAAGTGGGTCGCGCTGAAAGTGAACGCGGTCGTACGGAGAAATTTTTCACAAATGGACCAGACCAGAGATGTGCCCTCTTCGACGGTGGTGCCGCGACAAAGTTCGTCGAGGATGACTAGGGACGTGGCCGTTAGGGATTGTAGAATGTACTGGGACTCCTTGATCTCGCGAACGAACGTCGAGGCGTTCGACTCGATGTCCGCGCGCGTAAACATTTTGCAGAAAATACGATCAGCGAGGCGAAATTCGGCTTTTTTGGCGGGCACGTAACAGCCCATTTGAGCCATTATTTGTAGGAGAATGATTTGTTTGAGGTAGACCGATTTTCCGCTCATGTTGGGTCCTGTTATCGTGTGGAAATTATATTCCTCAGAAGCGCGTATGTCGTTGGGTATCGGACAGTCCGTGCCCGATATATCCATTATCGGATGTCGAGATTCTCGAAGTTCCAGTCTTTTCCCGAACGTCGGCAAAACATAATGACTTATAGAGCTGATCTGAGCCATCGATGTGAGGAGATCGAGTTCACCGACGTTGTCGCTAAGTTTGAGCAGACAACCGATGTACTCCCTCACTTCGGTCAACGTTTCGTTCAGCAGAACGTTACTCATTATGTGCAATTCCTCGCATGCGTCGCGGCAATGTTGACTCAACACCAGAAGAAATTCCGTCGTCATGTACAGTGTGTTCCTATGTTTGTGAACTTCGATGAAATCTTGCGGAAGTTTGTCCAATGAGAATGCCTGCGAGCGAGAGGGGTCCATCGTGATGTGATAACCGAGATGCGCGTTACATCCGAGGGACAAACGGAGATTGTAGCGTTTCGACAGATCCTCCACCAGGCTTTGCATGTCGTCTATCAGCTCGCAGTACGTCCGGCGCGCAATATCGAGCATGTCGTTGATACCGAAACGTATCGCGAAACAGCGTTGCAAGTTTGACGATGTGTAACCTGAGACTGCTCTCGCCTCCGGCTGAACGACGCTCAGTATCTTTTCCTTGATCTTCTCGTAACGGGGATCCTTGAGATCCTGAAATTGCATCGAGTCTTATGTATTATCACTTTTTTTTCAAGCCTGCCGCCAATACGTCGTTCTATTTAAAAGAACCTCGCGTGGAATTTTCCGAAGGATATTGACCTCCGTTACTTTTTGGAAAAACGGCGCTCGTCCATTCGAGATGATGGCTCGTAGTTCAGGTATGATATCAATGATGTTCTTCAAGAGTAATACGTAGTTGAGATTTTTCTCGGCAGCTTGAACAGTGTCGAGCTGCGGGGTCAGCACCGCTAAATTCAACAATCGACTCGCTCCGTATAATCGTTTCACTATTGGCTGAACAAGTAGATAGGAGAAAAATACATTATTATATTCTCACCGTTCGCTTTAGTCATATGCGATTTTATGAGCGTATTACCTTGACGGTTGAGTCGAAGGCGCGGTTCGAGACGAATTCAGTGACGCAAGCTTGACGACTTTTTATGAGCTCCAAGTCACAGGGCGGCTGAAGGATCGATGTCCGAATGAGTCGATGGCCCATAGGCGTTGAGCATCGATCCAGAGAACCGAGAAGACTGAATTTATCGCCACTGCCACGGGACGACACCAATTCCAGACTCAAAGCGCTTTCGATGTCTTCGAAAAAGCAAATATTTGATTTGTTACCAGTTAGTAAAGGTAAACGTGTTAATAAATTATTACTGTGAATTGTTGATTTCATTTCCGGTTTACCTATCATCGTCGTGTTTTGAGATCCTTGAAAATCAATTCTTATCGACTTTGGAGTATAAACGATATGCTGAATGTATTCTACGTACTTCAAGAGAGCCGCTGCCGCCGCCAATGCGTAATACCTGAAATATTCGCATTTTCATTGTTAAATCATTTTCGGTAACATCCAAATATTGTTTGAATACACGAGGCTTTTTCTACAAAGGTTCGCCGACTCACTTCTGTTTCACGAAGATTTCAACGCTGGAAAATTCTTCGGCGCAGTGCGTTCTTATCCGGTCCATTCCGGAACTATCGTGAAAGTGTATTCGTGGAATCGAGGTTATTTCAATTGTATCGAATTTTTCTTTGATTGCTCGATAAAGACCGTTCCCGTATACGCTTCTTTCGCACATCGTATCCGGCATCACTATCTGCGAATAATTCACCCAGAAAGATTGAGCAGTTAGTATAATACCTGAATATGAATATAGAAAACAAAATTCTTTCCAAAGCAACTTTAATGGAAGTAGAAGATTTAGCATATGGTGGGGGATGTACAGATCGAAGATAAATTTGCGATTATAGAGATAGAAATGCTGGTAAAACTTGAAATTCATTTTTTGAGAAACAAAGAAAAACCTATGCGTTTTTGGACATTTAATGAAGGAACCAACTGAAATTTGGTATACTTATTTAGTACCATGCTCGTTTATTCGAAGCGACACTTTTCTTCTTGATATTGTTTTATCATTACATATTAATAGTAATTACATCTTTCTTCCAAAAGCGGAAAGACTGTTTTTTTGGATGATGGAAATCTAGCAATAGGATAGAAAGTTCGATCAAGTTCTAGTGATTATTTATATTTTTTGTTGTTGAATGTTGATCTTGACGAAAATCGAGTACATCATTGAGCCTCTTGCACCCATAGATTTTTAAGGGATTGTTTATAACTGCCATAGCTATTAATATTTAGAAATATTTGGTACCGAAATTCGTTAGTTGACATATAAATAAATGCGCAAATGATTTTTTAATAATCTTACTTATTCCTTAAAAATTAATTCTTTCAAATAATCCTGATTTTCGGATCCTTCAGGTAGCCTAATCTTTTGAGTCAGAAAGGCAAGAAGTATCGATGATTTTCGAAGCGAAAAGCTCACCTCTACGGGATTCAAAGCGTATATCTTCGTCAAGGTGCTCATGTACGTATTGGAGTCGCTAATCTGGCATAGTATCAGGTGAGGAGATTGAACGTCGATCGCTGCCATACCGACTTCTCCGCGGGCAAAGCCGCGACCGGAAGTGATCGCTAGGTTGAAAAAAAAATGTTAACACGAAATACTGCACATCCGGAAGTGTCGCTTAATGCAATTTCTGTTTTTTAAGTTACCGAGAACAACGCACTGGTCGGGATCGCTCGAGACACTGTGAGGCGATATTCGCCCACCGGAACTGTGAATAAAAATATAAGAATAAAACAATTCGTTCACAGTAATACTCAAGCTTGAGCACTCGGATAAACTAAACCGATTTTTATTCTATTCGATCGAGTCTTTGCATTTTAAGTCAGCCATGTTGGATTGGTTATCTCGCACGGTTTTTTTTATCGACACGGACAAATGAGGTTAAACTTTCGAGTCCATGAGTGAAAATTCTTCTCAATTGTAAGCTTCTACAGGAAATCGATTATGTGTTTTTCGAATTTTCGCGGATTCCGCCATATTGATTTCAGACACGGAAATAAATAAAAATATAATTGTCCGTACGTTTGGCCGCGGCGACGAAAAGCGCTCTTGGGAAGCGATGACGAAGAGGTCGTTGGGTATCTCCGTGAATTCTTCGGTGTAACAATGGAACTCGTGGTCGACGAGATGTTGTTAACCAGCGGTTGTCGAACGTTGATAAAATCTGTAATGTCGTGAAAACATCGCGATTCTTTGTTTGTCTGACAAACTTCGGAGTAAATACCGGTAGATTAGTTGAACTCACCGTATTTCGGTGCAACATTAGCAATCGGGTCGTTCGTAACGGTTGTCTCACTCCGGTTTCTTGCTCTTCCTCCTCCGCGTCCTCTAGTGGAAACCAACGTATTTTCCGTACGGATAACGTTCATTCTCAAGGGATAGAATGATGTACCCTCTACGATGACTAACGCGACAATGAAAAGACGAACTTGCGGAGTTTACGAATTTTTAAGTTACGAGCCGTGACGATGAGAACGAAAAAACGATGGCGGCGCTAGCGTCGCAACAAAAAGTGGCAATTTGTAGTTGAAAAAATTCGCGGACCAACAAGATAAAAATCGTAATGGCTCTGTATATATATTTTTTTTAATTATCGTTCGCGATTGAAGTCTTTCGTCGTTTTGTAATCGGCGAATTATTGACAATATATATATATATAAACATTTCTATTGTTTTTTAGTTCTACCAATCGCGCGTAGGATGAATGTCACGTGATCATTTCTATCGGACGAAACATCTATTCCGATTGTGGTTGACTGAATTTTTAAAAGCTGAAACACATTTGACAAGATTCTCATATTCGCATTATTTATTTACAAATTCAATATTTCCTTTTCAACATTACAGATTTTCTTTTCAATAACAGGCTCAAGCTGCAATTAATAAATAATACAATCACAATACCTATTACAGTTTCGTTTTTTTTCTCTTTAGAAATAAATAGCCTATTACCGCGGTTCGGCCTGTTCTTTCGTTACCCATAATTCTATCGTAACGAACGACGCGCCACAGCGAGATCACGCGCAACAATCTCGCAACAGGCGAATCCGGAATTTCACGTGAAAAAAAAAAGTTATATTTACAACAACACGAATCGTTGCGACAAACGTAATTTAGAAGAAAATTTAATGTTGGTAATTTTCATTCGATGGATTTCTGGAGCGCTACAACGAGGGAGAGGATAAAAACGTTTTTTCTCGCTCAATTTAGCAAGACCAAAAACGCCCGCATACATTTTCGTTTCTTTTGTTTTCCTCTCCTTTTTTCGACAAACAATGAATACAAATTCATGGCTTGTAACATTTGGAAATATAAAGCCTAATACTTCATTTCGGCGATAAAATTCGAGTCCGCGCACTTTCGATGAAATCTCATATCGAGGTACGAATATATTTACATTGGTCTCGCGAGAAACAATTTCGATGACGCTGATGACGATGATGATGAAAATAGTCGCGGTAACCTTGTTCGTTTGAAGGAAACCGGGAAGAAGGTGGTATAGTTTTCCAAAGGCTGCCAAGATTTATTCTTCCTTGTTTCTTTTTTTAACGACACTCCGAAGTATTAACAATTAATTAACGAGTCTCAAATTGATCGTACAATGAACAACGAGCGTGAAACTTAAGCGCCGCAATTTTCATCCTTAAACTTTTATGTAAGATTTTACGTCTACGAGCAGCCTCCTTTCGGACATTAATACCACCCCGAGTGTCCATGCGCGATGCAAAGAAGAAAAAAAACAGAATTATTTTATATCAATATTTATGAAGTCAACTTACTTAGAGAGTCGAGCTCGATTTATAATTATCACATAGTGTATTATCTTCATTGCTGAAAATATAAGAAATCGTATCTCGCTATTCTCAACCGGGACATTGATACCCGTTCTCGGGAAAACATTCCAATCCCTTGTTTCATTCAAATGTACAAAGCGCTGAATGGCTTGATTCTCTCTCTGTCTCTCTCTTCATTCAACTTCGCCCCGATTTTTTCGGGTGGTTTCCTCCTCCTTTCTTTTTTCATTTCGCTCATGCCTTCGTTAATGTACATAACAATACGTTTATAGAAATATTTACAATTCCTTAATTCCTCCTGCGCTCTCGTCTCGCGAAAAATCAAAGGGTCAACGTTTTTTCACAAAGACAACAAGGCAACGTAATTTAATGTTGAAACTTACGATCCCTAATAAAACGGAACAAAATAAAGAAATTACGTAATATGCCTGCTAGAAATCCGCGGAACATGTGATGATTGAAAATTCAAGAATACAGGCACGAGGGAGGGCGAAAGAAATTGTGGTTCGCGGGCGTACTAAAAAAAACATTTAGACAGCGCTTCGAAGTTGAGAAGAGTGCAAAATAATTGCACGATCACATTTCAGAATTATGATGTGTATAGTTTATAATTGACATGGTACATATGTATATATGTCTCTGTACACGTATATATATACCGAATAGGGGATACGATTAACAATGTTCGATCTTTTTCTGTCGGCGACTGCAAATACGTTTTCTTTAATTTTCCCTCTTGCCACGTCGAGAATAATGAGTATGAGCCTCTCACGTAAAATCTACATATTTCGTCTAGAATATGTAATATATATATTCAATACTTTCATTAGCTTTTTCCTGCGATAAAGAAATTGCTTATCAATTCCCATTGACACAAATAGAACGTACGCTCGAGGGCGGGGGTCGCTTCGAATAGCCATGACAATTGCCACCAAATAAAAACGTACGCGAAACGATAAATCGCGATCACGTTGGATCTATTGCACTATTTAATCGTAATCACTGGCTTTTTGCCTCTTGCGCTCCGTGCACATTCGAGCTATTTTAAATCGTTTTCTTCTTTCTTTTTAGATCTGACAATTCACGTGTACTGATATATATATATATATATAAAAGGCTATTTTGCGATTGGAAATTCATTTTGGAGAATAGGTGATATTATGGGATTTTTATCATTGATATTTAGCCTGATATGGAAACGTTGAGTAAAAGTATGGTACTTATAGATCACGTTTTTTTTAGGAGGCAATGCATCGGAGAATACTTGTGGTTTATGTCTGTCAACTTCTCTTTGACTTGTTCCATTGATATATATAGCGTCGAGAAAAGTTTGCTCGAGATCAGAGACCTGCGAAAACGAATACTGTAATTACCTTCGATAAATTGTAATTCCGTTTGTTCCGCGAAGCCAATGAACATTTTTGTGTAAATGCAATTTTCGATAAACGCAACTGGAAAATGTTATTTACAAAGAACCTTTTGATTTCTTTAACGTGGTACATGCAATTTTACCACGTTCAACACGAAGTCAAGTTATTCTTCAATTTCCGCCTACTCAACAAATGATGTCTTGAGTTCGTATAAACTTTGAAGAAGAAATGGCATTTTTTCGTCATCAACTAAAGCGTAAAATTTCTATTGAATAAAAGAGCAACGTGTCGATACAATAAAATAATGTTAGATTCCAGTACGTTAAAAAAAACATTTATCCATTTTCGACTCACGTATCGTTCGAAATAAATACGTTGTCTGCTCAAAATCGCAACGTACAAATTGGCTCTAGATGATTATAAGAATTGGCAGAATCGAAGTTTTTTTTTTCGCTTATGTAATGGGGAACATTCGTTTTTGCAAAGACTCCGATCCCGTTTACACGTGACTTTCAAGTGGTACTTTGAATACTTTGGACGCTAGGTTAGCGTCAGGAAGAGACTGCGGTCGTGCGTTGGTAACGTTGAAGACAACGTTGCTTGGTCCGCGAAAGCTGACTTCAATGAGGAAACTCGTGTCTGCGACGTTTACGCGATTGCTGCTCAAGTCTGGCGAGCTAGTGCGTAGTTGACTCTTTTTGGGTTTAGGATCGTTCTTGATGACCCTTTCAGTTTCCGTTTGTAGTTTGTTATCGAGCCAGTGTACTTTGTCGAAGTCCTTGGTACCTCCGACCGTGTGTCTTCGTTTTATCGAACGTTCAGGCATACCGTTTTTCCTCTTCAGTTTCGTCGTGCTTTCCTTCCTTACCGACTGTCGTCTCTTGCTTATGTTGCACTCGGTTTTTTCCGTTTTCGTGAGTGACTCGGATCGCTTGAGTTTCGTATTCGGCGATTCGGAGCGATCGGCGTGTTTGTTGAGGCTCTCGGAGCGTTTGAGCTTCCCGTTCGTCGGTGACGCCAATCTGTCCGGATGTTTGTTCAAGCTTTCGGATCTTTTAAGTTTCGAAGTTGCGCTGTCGTTACGTTTGTTCAGTGACTCGGATCTCTTCAATCGCGACCTTGATTCCACGTTTGTTGCCTGGCTAAGACTCTCGAACTTTTCCAATTTGTTCGTGTACGAAGAGTCCGAAATGTCCTTGCGCGGAACCGAATTCTCCGTGATCGCGTGAGAATCCTCTTGGCACTCTTTCTCGCGACGCACAGGCGAGCTGTTGGTCGTAGCGGCACTCGTTTTCGTGGTGGTAGCGATACTGGGATTTGTCGTTGTCGTTTCGTCCTCCTGCAGTGATTTCGAGAGCTCGAAGTTGTTGCGCTGTTTCGTCGTCGACTGAGAACGATCGAGGCTACTCTTCGGACTCTCGTCCTTTTCCGTTGCATCGAGAATTCTGGTACTCTCGCCCAAGGAATCCGTGGCGGGCTCCGATGCTTTTTTACCAGCGCGGAAATCATTGTCCGGCGTTGTCGATGACTCGGAAGTTCTCGATATCACGCTCTTTTCTGTTGTTCCCTGCGGATTAAAAAGTACATTCCGTTATCTTTGTCGACGGGAGAAGAAGCGTCAGTTCTATCGTGGCGAAAACGAAAATCAATGGAAACTTACGTTTAAATTGCGAATCATTCTTGCATTATCGGCTGGTGATTTGTGGAGGCTCGGATCTCGATATACTTCGGCAGGACGAGCGGCATCGTTGCGATCGACGCTTCGATTGTTTTCGTCACGTTTCTCGGTGTCCGACGGGCTCGTGTTTATACTGTCCGCGGATGTCATCAACAGATTCGTAGGGTTCACGAGAGATTTCCACTTTCGATCAAACGTCGACGTTAGACTGGTCAAGAGATCGCTACCTGCAATCAAACAGCGACAAACGGAAACGTTCCTTTAGTCGAATACTTGCAGGACGGTAACGCGAATTCTCTCATTTTTAATCACGTCACTTTTAACGTGGACACTCAAAGCATTATTCGATAAGCTCTCGAGCTTTAATAATTCGATAACACACTAGAACACATATGTAAGAACGAACAAACTCTCGCTGCGACACAATGAAAACGGAAGATAAATAAACATGACGATGCAATATTAAAGATATGAGATCACGTGGTAGCATCTAGACATAAATTGCATTATATTATTCCTATTTTTCTGTGTTTTTTTTTCGTGTGCATGTTGTAAGTATGTGTGTGTAAGTATGTATGTGCGAAGGCATTCCTGAAATAATAAAGACTTCGTCGTATCGGCAATAAACAACATCGATATTATGTGAAAAGAAAAACGACGTGAAATCTAGTCTCATCGATAGCGATTGTCGAACGGAGATATGCAAAAATCGTAATATCCCGTGCCGTCTTGATCATCGCGCTGAATAATGAGGCAAACGTTAGATCTGAAAGCTTGAAACTTTGAAAAATCAAAGGAAATACGAATATCGAATTTTTGCAATCTCCATCGATATTTCCTCATGAGCCGAAGATCAAATAAATTCCGGAACACTGGTGATTTCGTCTGGTCGATGAATACAACAGCTATTTCACCTCGTTGCTTTCTCTCAGTCGTAGTGTCAATTTTATCTTGCTCGCTGCTCGAAAGCGATGAAAATAAATAAAAAACGTGAGACGTGTCTACAACGAAAAGAAAAGATATAACGAAGCCGAAGTAGTGGCCACCTAGACGCGAAGCAGGCTAAAGTTAGACAAATAAAAACCGGCACAAATTAGTGAACATACGGAAAAAAAAGAGTAAAATTCAATCGGGGGGGTCTCTGGGAGAACTACGTGACAGGCTGGTACGTTCGGTGATAATGTGCGAGAGGAAGGATGACGAGATAACAAAGAAAAGTGGGAAGACGAAGAGAGAAAGAAAGAGAGAGAGAGAGGAAAAGGAGAACAGTGATAAAAACTGTTTGAAGCCATTCCTGTTGAGCCAGGCCGCGATTGAGCTCGCATATCGGACACACCGAAGCAAACGATCAAAAAAATCCAGGATGATCGTTCGCCTATCGTTTTTACCTCTGAGGAATTTGTTTAAAGTCTTGGAGGACGTCCCGGTCCCTGACAACAGCCCTGGCTCGGAGGGCTGTGAAGATTTCGTTGGTGGTGGTTGTGGTGATGATGGTGGTGGTGGTGGTGATGAAGATGATCTGGCTGCTGAAGAAGAAGAGGTAGGGCCTGTTCGGGTTTGGGGTTGTTGTGATTGTGGGACCGGTGTCTTCGCGGAGGCGCAACCGGCACCTGAAGGACCGTGTAGATGGGACGATATGTAGCACCATATACCCGGGCTTGCTGTGTGCCTACGCGGGTCAATTTTATCGCATCGTCAATTCAATCCCGGCGACAAAAATACACAACATGCGAGAAAGAGAAAGAGAAAGAGAAAGAGAGAGAGAGAGAGAGCGAGATGAAGAGCTAGATGAAGGGATAGACCGTTCGGATAATCCATTTCGTTTGTGTCAATCTCTTTTTTCATTTTCAATCTTTCTCTTCTCGTTTATCGCGTGCCTTTGCGCGAGGACGGTCCAGGGAGATCCACGATGATTGGCCGCCAAAAAGTGTTCTCGCTTTTTCGCAATCTTCGAGGAACGAAGATCGTTTCTTTTTCTGCACTCGATTTTCTGCGGTTGCCCGTTTTGTGCGTGCATGCGTGCGTTTGTGTACGTGTGTCTGTGTCCGTGACGGTCTTTACGCGCGTTGGTTCGCTCGCCGTTTTGTTCCGAGACCGTCCGTGCGCAAAGTTGTAGATCTCGCGGCAGGCTGGCAGGCAATACAGGCAGAAATTCAGGCAGAAGAGTACATGTGTTCCGACGACAGCACCAGCAGCGAACAGGCAAAGAACGAAGCCGACAAATATTGACGGATTATTCGTTATTTCCGTGGAGTAACTGTAAATAGTGAATTGCCGAATGACGGTGATGTAGATTCCTCTTCGTTTTCACTCTTGCTTTAAGCCGTGTTCAGGCGAGCCACGATCTATATGGCCGTTATCGCTTCGCGCACTCGTAAAAAGCGAGCGCGTTTTTTAAGCGTTAAAGCTTCAATCTTTCCGTCATTAAGGTCCGTAACGCTGTGCGGTTAGGTTCATATAATCATTAATCGATATAGGATGTATCGTTCTCTTCTGGCTTTTCTTTTCCAGTGATAACGTACGATAAATGATCCATCAACTAAGTATCTGTGAGGCCGAAACAAAGCATAATTGCGCGCAGCTTGCTCGAGGAAACTTTGAAAATCGATGGAAATACGTTTTTCTTTTTTTTTTTTTCGTTTTAACGTAGATTCGTAAAGTTGCGAGTGAGCCCGGAAGCGTGCAAAATGGCATAAGCGGTGTTTCATTATCACATTACAATAAAACCATCTTTACGCCCACAGGCAACTAAATGTATTCCTTTATCTGATTTTTTTTTTTCATCGCTGCTCCGCCATCTCGACTAAAGTACTGCTCTCCGCTATTTTCACTATCGTGCACGTGACGTTCATACGATGATCATTATAAGTATCATGGTTATCGTCTAACAGTTAAGCGTTGGGTCTTTTTATGAGAATATTTATGGAACTTTCAGAGGTGTACAGATAGTCGAAAAAAAGTTTTATATAAAAAAAAAAAACGAAACAGCGCACGTGTGATCGATAATGCCGTCGACGGTTGGTTGACAAGATATAGATGAAAAATAGAAGACGAAAAAAGATGGGATTCAAAGTACCTAGCAAGCTTTCGATTAATAGTGAGTATCTTCTGTGTCCAGTGTAGGAAACAAGATCCGGCTACACTCACCGACCGTCAGAAGCGAATTACAGAAAGAGAGAGAGAAAAATACACAGAAAGAATGAATAGACAGGTAACAAGGCGCGAATACATGTTGATTCATTTGGTGGTGTATTCTTTCGTCACGGGGCTGGGGGAGGTAACGAGGAATTTATAAACGCACACGGTATCAAGAAAACAGATATCTGGGGAAACGTGACACGAACAAAAACCCTGATAAACGTATTTTACCCGAAAATCGAGTGAAAACCTCGCAGAATGTGTAATCGATATTTGGCTCTCGCGTCGAGAGTAGAGTTACGAAATCATTGTTAAGAATAATATTGCTCGAATGTCCTCCGTTCCGTTTTCTCATTAACAAAAATGTATATTTTTTTTAGCGTGTAGATACGACCTTTGAGAAATCATTTTTATCGAAGCATTTGCAAGAGCGCGGATTTAGAAAGTGAGCTTCGTATACTGACCATCGTCGGAGATGTCGCCGGATATGCCACGCGTGTGCTGAGACGGCGATGGCGATGGATGCTGCGATTGCGAGCTGTGAACCTCGTGAAGCGAATCGAGGCTGCCGTATCGCGTCGGTGCTAAACAAACGGATTCCAATGAAGGCTGAAAAAGCACATACGGAATTACTACTTCGCACAGTCTTCGGTGATGGATGATCAAATTTATTATTTTCCAAATCATTCCAGTTTTAAGTATGAAAAGTATTTTACGTCGAGTTAAGTAAAAGTATTATAATTTTTCAAAGGTGTTAAGGTTGTAAAAGTGTAAAGGTTAGGTTAGGGCAATGTAACATTGCATTCAAATTATGAGTATTTCCGAGCTACGCGTAGGCAACTCATCACACATGTGTCGAACTTCTAAAGATAATTTAATCATTTAAAGATACCCAAGATTCGCTCGTATCTCATACCTTTTTGGATACAACTTCCATATTGATAATTTTGAACGTGAGGGAATAAGAGATCACAAATGCGTTAATAAAATACGAATATTCGATATCGCGCAATAAGCTCACCTCTTTATCGGTCTTGAACTTTTTTATAACACCGTTATTCATCTTCTCGCCGAGTATATTGCTCAATTGTGTGCTGGCTTGAGCTTTTTGTCGCGCGGTCGGTTGTTGTTGAACGGCGATCGAAAGAGGAGCGAGTCTGGTGGATGATCTCGACCTAGATTGTCGATCGTCAACGTCGTTGGTCGATCGATCGATCAGACGGTCGTTAACGTTGACAACGAGTCTATCGGATAGAAAAGGTGATCCCACTGTGGCGTCGACTATTCCATCGAGAATATCATCGTTTTCCATTTCCCGTTTCGCCAATTGCCACTCCATTTCGATTCTTCGTCTTTCCTCCTCGCGTTTCTCGGCTTCGCGTCTCTGACGATGTTGATCGCGTTGAAGCATGGCTTTGGTCTCTTGCTCGAATCTTCGTATTCTTTCTTGGGTCGTTGCGCTAAGACCAGCGTAGGTTCGAATGGTAACCTCGTCGTTGCTCTGTTTCGTGTCGTTCGAGGTGTTCGAGATTGTCGAGATTGCGTCGAGACTGTTGGGCTCGTTGTCGCTGCTGTTCAACCGTGACGAGTCCAGGCTGAGCGAGGCGTTAGAATTTTGAAGCTGTTGGGTTTGTTGAACGCTCTGAGGACTCGTAGCGTATTTCGGGCGACCCGAAGAATTCCCGTTCATCGTAGATGGATTGTTGCTCGATGGCGAACCACCGACGTTTCCACGGTCCGATCTTTCCGTTGGATTCGTCGTTTTGTTCTCGTGCATCATCACCATTTCGCTTACCGAGCATTGACGCTCGTTCAGCGCCATACTCGCCCGTATCGTTGCCAGAGTTTCAGCCTCTTGCTTAGACTTGGCCTGCAAACGAATCGGCAACTGCGATAAAATGTGCGAACTGTACAATACGCGCAAACAATTTCGTCCTGTTACTTTTATCATGGGTAAGAGAATTCGCTTCACATTTTTCAGTGGAGAAGCCATTCGCCGAAAAGTTACACAAAAAATGATCGCATGATAAGCATGCGGAGCAAAATTCAAGTGAAGGACAAAATTATTTGAATGTTGGATATCAAAGAATCTCTCATACCTTCTCGTCCTCGTGATCTTCGCTCTCCTGCTCGTCCTGACCCTTTCTTCTTCTCTGTATCTTTCTGTTAGCTGCGGATATGATTGAGGATACAATATCCCTAGCGGAGACCATTTCTCGCATGCCTGTTAGGTGAAGAGAATGAAGAAAAGAAAATAATAAACTAAAGAAGCGCGCAAAATAAACAAGAAAGGGTAAAATGAATAATGAGGTCGAATCAAAACTAGTAACAGTAATGAAAACTATAAAAAATTAATGAAGACATATATATACATATATATAGAACGAAAACCAGAATAAAAAAATAAATAAAAATTTTAGGTACTTTCAATTTAGTATAAAGATACTAATAATTGGGGTGTATGGTGACGAAACCAAAAGTAAGAAGCTCTCGTTTCACAAAAATAATCGCTAAAAATTGAATACTACTGTCAAAGCGTAACTACATCTAATTGAATGACACTCGTTACAGAGCTCATATGACAATACTCCTTCAATACCTTCGACTTTCTGAATGTTATTCAGTAAAAGGCTGTGATTCGTGTTGGAGGTTGTTTCGACCTCGCTACCATCCGCGGGGAGGCTAAGATTCACGCTTAATCGACTCAAGTCGTCTAAATCTTCTTCGCAGAAGAACCAGTCGACCTGTGGAACATAGGTTAGAATTGAATTCACCAAATTTTTCGATAATTCTTCTCAGATTAAATATTCGTTTCTCGACTTACATTGTTCAACAAGCTTTCGACGATCCTGCACTGATGCGACATATCAGTTACCATTGTTACCATGTTGTCTCTGGATCCGCTCGCCCTAACGAGGGTCGGTCCGAATACAATAGCAAGATTCTTTGCTTCCATTTTGTTGACCTCACTGTGCTCGACGACGCGTTTAAGATGAAACATAAGATGTTTAAGTGTCTCGAAATGATGCTCGGGAAGGTCCCTCAGTAATTTACGTATCGTCGCCATCCGCCTCTGCGGATCTTCGATCTTGTCGGCGTCGATGAACATTGGATAGAGTTCGGCAGTCAACAAGGAGTCCGGTAATTGGCGGAAAAAGGACTTGAGTAATGAAGATATAACATTGACGTCGCTCCAGCGTGGATCCTGAAACCAGACAAATAAGCATTAGCCTCAAATTGGATCGTTTAAAAAAGGGTAATCGTTTCATTTCAGAATTGTAATTATGCGATTGAACGGAATTTTATCGTAATTATTGTTTGCAGAATTGAACGAAGTACACGGGCACGTCATACATCGAGTGTAACATCGTGAAGTTACTCGTGCCACGTTTTTGCGGAACCAAATAAAAGCCAAATTTCAAAGCGATGTATTTTTGTTACCAAAAAGAATTTAATAAAAAAAATTAAAAATTAAAAAGAAGTTAATGAAAATTAATTACTAAAATTTGAATTCAATAACGTAACTATCGAAATAAAAAAAAAATAAAAAATTAACTCGTCCTGCCTGATCCAGTTTTTCAATAATCGAGTGAAATGTTATTTAGTTCAAGCTTGGAGAATAATCAGATTTGTGTATACCTGTAAGTTTATATTTTCGAATCCTTTATTAACGCTCTCGGTGAGTTGGGAAATTGCCGCTGTATTGCCGGGAACCCTATAGATCCCGACGACTTCGAGACCTCTTGCCTCAACGATACTCGTACACATTTCGACGATAAGCGGCACGAACTCGGAAAACGATGACTGTGAAACAAAAATGTCGTTGAATCGAAGAGAAAAATAGACGGTAGAAGACGGGAGAAAAAAAACAGTGGATCAGCGCGCTCACCATTGGACAAAGTTCGAGGGGTACTTTGAAAGTTGCACCTTCCGGTGGTAATTGGGCAGTGGGTGACGACGGTGAACCAGCTTGACCGTGCATTCTTCTCAACTGTTTCGCTACTCGACCTTTCCACGTTTTCGTTTTCGGCGATGCCAAAGGCTCGACCGTTTGGCTTGGTTTTCTTGTTTTGTTAACCGGTGATTGACCGGTTGGCGAACGATTTCTGAACGAGGTGAGCTTTCTTATGCCTTTGTGACTCGGAAGTGGACTCAGTCGTTGTCCGCTTGGTTGAACGCTCGTCCCACTTGGTGTTGTAGGTCCGGGTGTTTGCGGAACAGCCTGTTGCTTCGACGTGCTCGAATTAGCGTCCTGAAATTAGATCGCGATTCATTAAAATTATCTAAACTCGAAGATTTTTAGTTTTTCAATATCAGGATATATCAACTCGGAAATTGGAGTAGTCGAACGTCCGCTTGTATAAAAAGCATAAAGAACAAAAAGATAAATTAGCGTACGTTCGAATCGTGAAAAAAGTGTATTCGCACTTTCGAAAGTCGTATCGTCGATTCTTCCACAATAAACCGTTGGCTATTCGGTCTGTCGATTGTTTATTTCTTTTCAGTTCATTGGATTTTTGTTTTTTCTTTTTTTCAAAGTTGCCTCGACGCTGCAAAGTTAAGTTCCGCGAATCTCCACTCGAATGGGCAGATCAGCACAAGACCACGACACGTCCGACGTTAAAGAGTAATTACGACGAGTGGGCGAGACCGTGTTCTCGAAGGGAAGCACATTCGTTGCCGTGTACCAGTGTGACGTTTAATAGTCCATTAGCATAGCCGGCTTAGTGCGATCTCCACAGGCTCTACGACGACGACTACCACAGCCCCAATTAAGTCGTATGATAACGACGACCACGACCACGATCCCTCGTATAATGGATTCCGGTCGTCTTTCGCAAAACCCAAATAGACCAATACGCGAAGAGTTCGAGGGATGTGAGAAGTTTCAAACGAAATTTTCAATACTCAAATCCGATACTGAATTTCTCAGTTTCATTGATTCATCGACTTGGCCAAAGGGCGAAATCGAAATCGAGAATGTTTCGAGTATTCTTCTTTCAAGATCTTGCGTGTATTCGAGTAGTCGAAAAAAAAGACTTTTTCAAAAATGTTTGATTCTTGTAAATAGTGATTGAACTATCAAAATTAGAATTGAAGGCTTCTACTTTCGCAAGTTGGCAAATCAATTTTTCGTTCGGAAAAAGATAAAAAATTGCAGAAAAATACAGAAGGTGCAAAAACACCATCTATTCCAAAGTTTTTCATCAGCGAACTCGATAGAGGTATACACGAACACGAACCCACGATTTTTACGATATTTTAACAATCTAAATTTGTATAATCCAAATAAAGCCGTTTTTAGTCGAAAGTGAAATTCTTTAATTGAAATCGTGTAAAATTAACAAAAATCAATACTTCAGAATAATCGTACATATTATCTAGCAAAAATGACGTTGGTCGCAAACAAAAAAATGTTTTTTTTCTAAGTTCTTATCTGCGTCAAAAAGTTGAAACAATATTGGCAAAGCCTCCAAGCTTCATCGTAATTTCTTCATTAATTAGTATTCAAAAAGAAATTCTAAACAGGTGTTTTCCCCGACCAACCGAAAGGACGTAAATCTGCGAGGGAGGGGGAGGGGAGAAGAATAACTAGTTTCAGGAGAATTAGAAGAAATACTAGGGGAAGAATAACTAGTTTTTCGAGAAAACGCGTACTTATGTTTTTAGAGCAACATATATAAACAGTGAAAGTTATCAAGACCCTTTGGTAGTGTATAGATAGGGGATCGGAGAATATAATATTACCGAGGGTTTCTCGGCTGCGGCGTGTTTGTGGAGTGCTCTCAGCCATAGTGCCATCGATGCAGCGTCCTCGGTCTGTAGTAAAACCTCAGCGGTTGGATTCGCGACTCGCAGCACGTGTTTCCGTTTCGTGTAGTCATCGGCAACATCCACCAACGAGCATCTCACGTCCACGCTCTGTCCGGCCTCACCTTCGCTCGTTGCTGATGGACTCTGAAAATAGAATGCGTACAGGACGGTCACTCGAAGAAACTCGGCAAGGTAAAATAATAACAATAATAATAAACGTCTATAAGGTCTATTATATATCGAAAGTATTTCCGCGTTTTCGGATATTCGGTATAAAGTAGATATTTGGTGGATAACAAAAGAACGATCCGTTGAATACTCAATGAAAAAAAAAAACACACACACACACATTTTTTTGCAAAACTATTTGCACCGTCATTGTTAAAATTTTCATGAATCGTTCACGGGTGAAAGTTCATTGAACAAAAAGTCGGCAGTCGAGCGAGGCGATGAAATATCGGTAGGCTCTTTCCCAAGCAGGAAGCGATTCGAACTTCCGGTTGAGCAACCGGTTTTTGTGCACACGCTCGACACTTCGTTCCCGTTTTTCAGCATCGATTCATAATTAATCAATTGTTTAAATTTTAATAGACGCTGCACCGAGTTTATTTTCTATCGTAAGATCGACGATTATTATTTTCGTTTTTTTTTTTTACCCAGGATCCCGTCGAGCCCCATCTTCTCAAACGCCTCCCGAAGAGTCCGTTTGTACTGAAGTGCAACGGTATGCACGAGTACGAACTGCTGTCACTCGACTTCAACATTTCGAAAAAACAATGAAGTTTCTCTTTGTCCAGGTTAGATGGGGTCACAGCGGGCGCGTAGAAGCTTTGTCGAGGAGTATCGACGAGTCAAAGAAAGAACAACGAAGAGCCAAACGCCACGAGTTTTCCACGTAACTGGACATTGGAAAATGTTGTTGGAAGCACTTTCACGAGAATTCACGGAGCCGCGTTCGGAAGAGGGTAAGAGCCTCGCCGAGGTAACGCGAGGCAGAAACACGACGAGGGAATCATCGCGACACACGCGATCTCGCGCGAGAACTCTCGCGATTGCGGTAATGTAAAGCTCGGTGCTAACAACACCGTTGAGTTCCCGATGTGGTTGGCTTCGACATTTGCGGTGTTCGCTACGTGAAATCCCCCACTCGTCGGCTCGGAGCGAGCGCGAAGTTGAAGAGAACGCGAAGAAGAAAAAGAAGAAGAAGACGAAGACGAAGAAGAAGCACCGTATGAAAAACCTTTCACCTCGATATTACTCGTCACACTCCGGCATCGTTTAATATGCATGCTCATCCAATCCGTCCGGAGTCATTGATACATTCCGCGTTCTCGATAATTGTTCATCGTCAAATATTTTTTTATTTTTTATTTTTCCCTCGTGAAGAAACACTCGACAAATAATTCCCACATTTTTCAACTTTTTTCATCGTTAAAATGAATTAACGAATTATTTAATCGACTTGTTCAATGAATTATTCAATTACAGCTAATTTCTATAAAGTATCCATTTTTTTTTGACGTGGTACAGACACCGTATCGCTTTGAAACTCAAAAGACGAATTCTCCGACGAAACAACGAGTATCGCACGTATTTATAATTTCGAAATTGTTGCTTTTCATTCGAAACTAAAAGTTATCACACAATCGCTGATTCCGAGCTGCTCTCGTCTCCGTCGAATCGTTCTTAGCGTCCAACTACACGCTTATAATGATACACGGCCAAGTTGCAAGTCACACAGCACTGCTTCTTTTTTTTACGACGGGAAATACCACGTTACTCGTACAAAATGGGTGTAGACGATATTAGAAATTTGTACACGCGAGGCCAACAATTGTCGTCCGATAGTTGATTTTACGAGCAATTTCCACTGCGTCGCAATTTCCGTTTTCTTCATGTTATTTCATCGATTCGTTTATTTTTCACACGAGCTAACGTTAATGGGTACTATCGGTGAAATTGCCGCAATAAAATGTTGGAATTATTACTCCAACGGGAAAAAAAACTAACAGCTTAGAAAATAATCACACGAATTAGAGGTGCAATGAATAATCAATTTCACTAAGATTTTACTTCTGTATGGAAATTCACGATTTCTGCTTATAAAGATATGACATACGGCGTATTCATTAAAAAAAAAATATATATATTCTTTTTTAGACGAGAGAAAAAAGTGACGCCGGAAGTTTCACGCGGGATCAGGGTAATTAGAGTTCGAAATAAATTGGAATTGATTTTCTCGATCGAAAGGATATTTGAGGGATTTCGACGCGGACCAATGCACTGAACGAAAGCTCTCGGATTTCTGATGCTCGTCGATCCCGCAGGAACATTACGAGAATATAAATTACGGAGGGAGAAAGAGAGAAAGAGAAAGAGAGGGAGACGACAAAGAGTAAAAACGACGACGGTAGAAATCTTCTGGGTCTAGGTTGCGGTCGCGATAATGCGACCGCCACTTCCGCCTCCGGTGATACTCTATAACGCTACGATACAACGTTCCGGGTTTACATTTCTGACCATAGCGAGTCACCCTCAGGGTCTTTTAATATTCTCGGGAGCAACCTCGTCAATAACGATTTTGCGAAGCTCGCTGTTTGGCGAAAGTTCATCAACGTCTCGGTCGTTATAAACCTGGCTGAAAATATTGATCCTCGAGTTGGGAAGATAATTCAACGAAGCTAACAAGTGATAAGTACGAAGCTAACGATTCGATACACAGAAAAGTTTCCTTACGACTCTGTTAATCGAAATCCTAATTATAAATGTAGGATCGAATAGGAAAAAAAAATAAATAAATTGAATGAGAAAGCATAGAAGTGCATTTCCACTTTGCAGCTCAGAATTTTCTTTCTCGGGCTGATCAAAGAAAAAGAAGAAATAGAGAAAGAGCGAGAGAGAGAGGTAGTAAAGGTTCATCAGAACTCACAATTTCCGTTGGGCTGTGCCGACAAGAGCAATGCAATAATTACGAAAGCACAATTATCGAAGTATAACGGAGTAAAAGAAAAGAAAGAAAAAAAAAGAAAAGAAAAATCACGCGATGCGTGACAGTGGAAGTCTTTTGCAGAGGATAGGGAAGAGCACCCAAGTTGTTTGTTACCTTCACCGAGCGAGAATAGAAACTGGCTCTTCAATCATCAGATTGAGAAATCGGTAGCGTTGCTCCAACGAAACCATCGATCGCACTGGACAAACAAATAAAATGGTGCTCGCACGTTGTTTCTCTTTTTTTTTTCTTTCATTCTTTTTCATCGTCATCCGGACGTGCGATCCGGAATAAAGATTCAGTATCCCCCGATAATGCAGAGCGTTGGAAAAACAGTCATGATGAATTGGAACGTGACGGTATCAGGAAACAAAAAAAAAAAAAAGAAAGAACGAAACGACGAGCTACGAGTATTCGCTCGAGAAGCAAATTATTTACAAAAAGTGACAACGATTTGGTTGGTGGTACGGTGCTAACTTATGTCTGATTTCGAGGCCGAGGTTCGAGCTCGTTACGGGCACGCGCGAATGCGTGTCTCTCGATGGATGTCCCTCGGAATTTATTATCTCAAACGTTTCGAGTCTGTGTATGTAAAAGGCTCGTCGTCCAGGCTCTCGCTCTCCCTCTCCCTACGTACTGACTCTCGGTGCGTTCTTCTCTACCGTACGCGCAGAGCCATATTATAGCTCGACCCTCTCTCTGGTAATACGTGACCAGCGATCATCAATCTTCTCGATCGATCTTCAATAACCGCTGCCACACAGACCCTGCCGAACCTCCGAACGTTGCAGAATATAACGCCTCGCAATTACAAATAAAATCTAATCAAGAGGTTACACACAATTTACATAGCGCAGCAACAATTATACGAGTCTGCAATGCCAAAATTACATCACGATTTCCGATACATTTCAAAATGCTAAAAAATAATGAGAAGTGCAAAACATTTTTTAATTTCAAATTTAATTTTAGAATTTTTTATTTTTTATTTCATTTAATTTTCATTAAATTTCAAATGAAATTAACATTTTTTATTTATTTTTTATTCAATTTTTAATTTAATTTTTCGTTTATATTTTTATTTTTTATTTTTTTATTTTATCATCCAAGAGATGAAAATCCTAGCTTTTTGCGTGAATACCAAATAAGTAAGATTAAATTTCACCAACCATAGTTATTTTGTTTGAGGGTAGTCAATAAAAAAAACCTACAAATCGTCAAGTACTGTCATCATGAATAACATTTAATCCTTGAACGTGATGAAACAAACATATTTTATTTATAAAAATAAGCCTCCCAGCAAAAATTAATATCAGGATTTCTAACCGTTTAATTAGTTAATTCGTTTTACCTAAATATCATAAATATCTATTTGTGGACATCCGTTTTGTATTTTTCATTTCAAATTTAACAAATTATCGTAGCCCATAAAAGTCATTTTTTCTTTCTATTAAATTCTACACACAAAAAACCTTTTGTATCCAAATACCCCGTGGTCACGTAATACAGATGCTTTCCAAGCAAAAAAAAAAATTAAAAATTCACATTTCGAACCATCCTGTTACTCGTGCGTTTAAAAATGCATAACTTTGTTTCGCACTTTCCAATATAAGAAATTATCTTTTAGGTTCACAAGATTTTTTCTCAATTTTCTACGAACGCTTTTAACCATTTCCGTTTCGCGATAAATATTCGATTTTACCCGCGAAACCCATAATTTCCGGCACAAGGGAATAAAATCGAGTTTTTCAGCTCCGGCTAAATCAATCGAAAAAAAAAAAAAACAACCATAACTCACCTGACTGTGACGGTCCTTGTAGAAGTAGAGAATTGGTCCCCGCAAAACGCCCCAAACTTGCTTCCAGGATCGATCGGTCGATCGCTAAATCATGAAATTAAGAAAAAAAACAATTAAATCATCAATATCTTCAAGTACTTCCATCGACGTTCATTTTTTCGCTTCAATGTTCTAACGAAGCTTGCATTTTTTGTTTCGTCCGAATAACGCAAGTCGTTACACATAGCGAGTGAAGCATGTAATGTCGATTGATAGCCTAATCTTAAAATTGCCTTGATCCACTACTGTGAGCGATAAATCATTATTAATTCTCTCTTTCCGTCGCCCTCTATTTATTTCTCCACCTCCCCCCCGTTCTGTTTCTCTCTTTCTCTCTCTCTCTCTCTCTCTCTCTTCGTACCGACTCCTCCGACAAACACGCAAAGTGTTGAGAGGAATCGTAGCGGCAAAGGAGGCAAAGAAAATCATTTCGTTTCTCACCTTGCCATCGAGCACCGTAAACTTGACGTGAAGGGATCCTTCTCGCTCGACCGGTTCGACGTCCTTCGGAGTACCGGCCCCGCACGTTGCACCACTCGAGATGCTGTTGCTGAAATTAAAAGAAACAAACAAAAAAAAAATGCAAAGATATCGATATGAGAAAAACAAAATGAATGATTGAACAGTGATAAAAGCATCTGCAGCTTTTTTTTTTGCGATTGTTTATCGTTATCGCTACGTCGAACGATTCAATATTTGGAAGATATAAGGAAAAAGCAAAAAGTTCGATGAAGGTATGTGGAAAAAGCGAAAAATGTCTTCGTGCATCGAAATATCGTTTTATCGGTCAATCGGGTTATTCGTGTACGAAGAATATCATCATTTTCATTCAGTCAGCGACAGGAAAATGTCATTGATTCGTTCGTTTGTTTTCACTCGGAAAAAACAACAACAAGAACAACATCGAGGAAGGTCACAAATTTTCAACAAGCAGCACACAAGTACGATGGTTAGTGCGTGAGTGTCGCGACGCGGACGTGACGGAATTTACCATTCGTAGTCCCCTCGTACACCTATTACGTATATATCATACGCGCGGATAAATACGAATATTTAGAGGACAGAACCCGAGTCGAACGAACGTCGGGCTAGATCCATAAAGTATTTCGTGCGGCCACAGAACGCACGGAGAAAGAGGAGGAAACGGAGAACAGACGACGAACCTCAAAATCAGACATCGATACGAATGGGTCCTCACAAACAAAAAATTATTATTATGAATCGTGCTTGGAAGATGGAATATATAAAAAACAAAATTGTATATCTCATACTCGAATCTAACTCAAAATTCTAGGAGAAAAAAATTAGCAGTACTTTACGTCGTTGGTTGCAGAAAAAGAAAAAACCAAAATGGAATGAAAAAATAAACTATTCTCTACAGTCGTTTCCTGAAGAAAAAAAAAAAAATAAAAAACTGAAAAGGGATGCAAAAATTAACGATTCTGTAGAATCTTTTGCTGAAGAAAAAGAAGTATTAAAAAACCCAAAAGGGATGTAAAAATTAACGATTCTCTAAATCGTTTGCTGGAGAAAAAAAAACATTTTTTAAAAACGTAAAAGGAATGAAAAAATTAACGATACTCAACGTCGTTTGGTAAAGAAAAAGAAAAGAATAAATAAAAACCAAACCGACTGTGCGATATCGCAATCGAGTAGCGACCGGAAGATCTTTATCTCGTCTATGCCGAAATAAATCCTACGCTTATTTCGTTCCTCTCCGTTATGTGGAAAAAATTCAGCGGAGAAAAGAAAAAGGTTATTTACGACGAGGAACCTCCTAAGTCAATGACCCCCCTCCCTCTCTCTCTCTGTCTCTTTCTGGCTGGTATTATTTGATTCGCGAGCTGGAAAAATAAAGGGAAAGTCTTGGCAGTTTTTTTTTAACGTAGGAAACGAAACGAGACCGCGTGCATACTCGTGATGTCTCTTTCTCTCTCTCTCTCTCTCGCTCTCACTCCCCCACGCTCGCAACACGCACACGCGGCGACTAATCACGAGCGAAACAACAGCAGCAACAACGGCATCGACAATAGCGGCTCTCGCGGCACGCTCAGAGCATTTTGTAATTGGCGAACGACAAACAGTTACGCCCAACGGAGCTCGAATGAAAAAAAGAAAAAAAAAAAAAGAAAATCATAATGATAACGAGAAACAATAATTCGAAGAACTTCCGAACGCTTTCACTGCAGCTCACAGTAAACGAGGCTTTCATAATACACCAGTTTCCCAAACTCGTGGGATTCGGGCGCCTCGGAGCGAAGGAATCGTAAGGAAATTCAAACGAAACGCGCACGGGCAATCGCACGCCAATTGAGCCATCCCGTTTCTTTTGAAATTGCTTCCGCATTCGTTGAAAGTGTCGGAAATTGCGTGTCTGAGCACAACGCTCGAAAAAGAATGTCGAAAAAAAATTGGATGGCTCTCCGGCGGGAAAATCGCCGAGCGCGAATTCACGGATGAACGAAAACAAAACGATTGAAAATATAGTCAATCGAATTTGACGTTTTACCGGATGGATCGCTGGACAAAAATTTAGACGAATATAACCGAATCGTGGATCGTAAATTTATAGAAAGAAATGATTATTCTTAATTTTCAATAATAATTCAAGTCGAATTCGACGATCATGGTTACCAACTATCCAACACAAAAATGTTTCAAATGAAAAATTTAATTAATACATTTGTATCGTCTTATTATTATTATTATCAATAATTACTCAAATAAATCGATGTATATTGAGCTTTCCAATGATGGCTGATTAATTCATCTTTAAAAATAAATCTTTCAGTATTTGATAAATTGACTGCCAAACGAGACAACGCTGTCTGTTCATTTGAAACTTAGCCGAATCAATTATTCGATTTCAGATTTTAACGATACAATATTTTCAGAATTTGTTTAAAATTGTATCTATATAACTACTAAAGTATTTATTGAAAAATTCTAAAATAATTCACCCATGGTTATTCCATATCGAATGATCATTCCCCAAATGCTCAAGAATTTCAGCAATTTTTCAATATCCATCCAGCAATACCTCAAAGCACTGGAAGACAAACATACACGAGCTCAAATTTCGTATCCCTGGAATAATACGAAAATTCTTCCCAATTCCAAAATTAATATTAAAATCCAAACTCGTATATCACCGATGTATCATCACTGACAAAATAAAAAACCAAAAATGTGTTCGCGCGATTTTCGTTGCTCAAAAATCGGCCATATTAAATTTCAATATAAAACCAAAAAATGATGTGAATAATTCATGAAATCCAAGGAGGCAAACTCGAAGCTCGTGTACGTAGAAAAGAAGGTAAAGATGTTACGCTTTCAAGGCGAGCCGATAAAGAACATCGAAACGATCTCTGTTCTGGATGGACGTTCAGTGTTAGACACAAAAAGAAAAACAAAAATACATTAAACGCAAAATGAAACGATGCAGTTTTAATGCGAGCCTAATTTTTCCGTAGCTCGTTATCCCTCTCTCTCTCTCTCTCTCCCTCTATCTCTCTCTCTCTGTTTTTCGTGGTCTAGCCTCACCGATGATAGTGTCGATTCAAATGAGCTGCATGAGTAACGTCCTCGAAGATACGACGTAGTGGCGTTATGTCGTTTGGAAATAAGGGCGGTCTCCATCGTCTGTGCGAACTGCAATAATTTTTCATACGCACTCACGCACACAAACATCGTAGTACTGCGGCCATAAAAATCATATCAATCGGACGACACACAAAGACTGCACAAAGGGGATCGCGAAGATTTCACTATTTTTCTAAACTCCTTTTCTCCGTTCATTTTTTCCCCGCTGATCGAAGATTTACCGCGGAGTGAAAAAAAAAAAACAAAAACAAAAAATCGTAAAATAGTGCACACAAGCGGAGGAAATTTTCGAAACGAACCGTCCGAAATAGACGAAAGAAAATTGTGGAAAGTCTGCTCCAACAATGTGCGCGGATTGCACGATGGAAATAACAATTCAGATAGGAAACAACGACGACGACGATGATGATTCGCGTAAAATTTTCGTGTGTCATTTACCTGCGCGTCGGTACAACCGGCTCGGAATCACTGAGCTCGAGATCACTGTCGACGTGCATCCGTTCGCCCCAGGTCGCCTTGAGATACGAAACTCGTCTCGTGGCTCGTTCCTCCTCGCCTGGAAAACATTGATCACTGTCACACATTGTAGGGAAGACGAGGGTAAAAAAAGTATCAAAGAAACGAAAAGAAAAAAAATGAAAATAAAAAAAAAAAAAAACAAAAAAAAAAAAACAAAAATAGAAAGAAAAAGAACAGCGCGAGATGAAAAAGAAACTCGTACGAGCGCGATTTTTGTCGGATTAATTAACTCGCAAAAAGCGTTGGAAACAAAACAAACACGACGTTAAACTTCGTGCACTCGTGAATGCGAGACACGTTGTGTACCCGCGTGTAAGAGAGACCGAGAGAAAGGGAGAAAGAAAGAGAGTTAATTACTTACTGAGCTGAGCATTTTTCTGACGTCTGAGAACGACCCCGTTAGCGCAACCGGTTGAACTAGGAGCTGCAAAAAGCGCATGAATAACGAGTGTTAGCACAATAACGGCGACACTTGCGGAGGAAAAAAAACAACAACGACGACGTAATCCGGGGGATAAGAGACAATGCGATTCTCGCGAAGGATCGATTAATTCACGCTACGATAAATAACGACGCGAGTAAATAACAACCATCATCATCATCATCATCATCATCATCATCAACAACAACAACAACGACAACAATACAAGATTACGTTCGTTAAATGAAATCTCAGATGTCCGCGATCGGACTTTCGTCTCTAAGTGGCAAAAAAATTCGTAATGGAAATTCACGGAGAAAGCGAGGAAAAAATATTTTCAAGAATCTTGCCTCGAACAGGCTCGTTTGCCGACTCATTGAAACATTAAGTATCGTGACACGAGAAAATTTATCACATCGACGGCTTTCAGAATCCTACCTTTGAATAATTATAATAATAGTAATATTAAATATATTAATAATAGTAATAATGAATTGTGTGTAATATAAGCGATGAAAAATGTGATTACTGTAAATACAGGTGCTGTGTCGTTTTCTCCTGAAGTTTCGAATGCGCAATATTCAAAAACTAAATACCGGAGTGACGAAAAGTGGGAAGAGCATCGTGATTTCTTTTGTTTCTTTCAATGAAGTTCGATGTGCTACGCAAACACCGAAAATTCTCAATATTAAGATACTCTAAAACAACAAAACAACAACCATCCATGCGATAAATAAAAAACCATTCGGCACTAAAATAAAAAAAAACAAAAAAAAAAAATCTTCATTCTCGAACATCGAAGCATGCTATTAACTCCAAACCGATGCCTGTCATTTTTCATTGTGTTAATCGTACCGGAACGCGTCAACACTCCAAAAACTGATATCCAGCCAATTGTCCGTTAATTCGTTAATATTCCTGCTCCCCAATCTGCAGAAGTCGTTTTGCGAGAGAGAAAGATAGAAAGAGAGTTGGGAAGAGAGAGAGAGAGAAGAGGAGTGGGTGGGAAGAGCAAAAAGAATGTCAAGATTAGATGAGATCCTGACCTAAGAGGGTCTCCTGAGCGATCTCGGAATCGTCCGCGTCGTTGAGTGCGTCGTTGGAGGATGATAAATGTTGTTCATCGTTGTCCATGGGCCTCAGAGGATTTTGGATCGGGAGTTTATTGGGTCTCACAGGTTGAGGAGGACTAACGGTTACCCTTGGCGTTGGCAACGTCACTTCGGTGCTCTTCGCAGCGAAGAATTCCGAATCAGGCTCCTCGATTTTTCGTACCTCGCCAATTTCCCCTTGACCATCGTCGCCTCGTGGCTCATGCTCTATCATCGTTTTTTTTTATAGCCCGAAACGTCGGTAAAGTATAAAAAAAAGGATATGCAAAACAATGTCTCAACCGATGGCAATCCCGGAGACTATTTTCGCTTGGGTGACGCTCTGGGTTACATGCAACTGACTACGACAAAATATTTATCCGTCTAGACGAAAATGTAACGGGCGATGTAACGAAAGAAAAAAAAAAAAATAATAAAACAAAGATTTCGATCAAACGTTGAAAAAAAAGGAAATAGCCCGGAGCGAGCGTGCCAACAAGATGCCAATTTCTACTCTACCAAAAATCAATTGGGTGATTCTCGATACGAAAATAAAAATACAAAAAATTAAGAATAACAAAAGAAAACAATAACGAAAGAAACAAAAAGTGAAAGGGACCAAAGAATCGGAAGAACCAACCGAGTTGAGTTCTGACAGCTTGGAGATAACTGTCTTGTCTCTTTGCCTTGCTGCTGCTTCTCTTGCCCTCTTGCTCCTCGCTCTCGGTTTGCCACGTGTGCCTTACTCCCCGACGATTGAATCCACCGTTAATAGCTTCCCATGATTCGGCGCTGTTACTCCTCGCTCTTAATTGCACCGACTCGGCCGTGTCTAGTTCCGGGATTTCTGAAAATCGTTTCGATACGGGTAAATCATTTTTGCTTCTCGGACATAAATTTACATCGAAACGGTCGGCGAATGATATACGGATATACGGCATTCATGTTTTCGGTGTGAGAACTCTCGTGGCAACATGGATTAGAAAACATTGAGGAGCTTCATTCTCGAGAATCCACACGAAAAACTCTCGGCAATTCTGTGCGAGTGATTTCGGGAAATGTCTTTTGTGCTCGTATTTTTTTTTTGTGCTCGTAAAATAATCGCCCATCATATCCGGGTGATCGTATTTTCACAGCAAAAACTGATGATTCTTTGGGAAATTAAAAACATCTTCGCAACAGTCGTTTTCGCGAATGATTTTTTTTTGTGTTAGTAAAATAATCGCCCATAATATCTGAGTGATCGTATTTTCACAGCAAAAACTGATGATTCTTTGGGAAATTAAAAACATCTTCGCAACAGTGATTTTCGCGAATGATTTTTTTTTGTGTTAGTAAAATCATCGCCCATAATATCTGAGTGGTCGTATTTTCACAGCAAAAACTGATGATTCTTTGGTAAATTAAAAACATCTTCGCAACAGTCGTTTTCGCGAATGATTTTTTTTTGTGTTAGTAAAATAATCGCCCATAATATCTGAGTGATCGTATTTCCACAGCAAAAACTGATGATTCTTTGGGAAATTAAAATCTTCGCAAAATCGTTTTCGTCAATGATTTTTGTTTGTGCTCGCAAAATAATCGCCCATCATATCTGGGTGATCCTACTTTAGGGTTTTCGATTTCGTAATTTTTTTATTTACTTCGAAGAATTCTTTAAATATTAGCAGGTTTACGTTAGACATCTATCTGGCCAACGAAACTTGCGCCAAAGCGATACGATGCAGCACAGTGTTATTGGGAATGGATTATTATTCGTTTGAGCGGATGGGTTGTCGAAAAAAAGGCGTACGCTTAAAAACAATGAAAACGTTAGTATCGCTCGCTCGATCAATAGTGAAGTTTCAATAATAAACCCAAAATGCACATTTAATTCTGTCATCGTCCCTCGTGGACAGTATGCCGAAATTATCACATTGAACGACATTTCGAGACAAGCCATTTCCGTGATTCAACTACCTTCCTTATCTCTTGATTCCCTATAGGAAGGCGGTGGCTCGCAATGGATGCACCTGCTGCCTATTGGGATTGTTCTGTTTCCCGACAATCCCTTCCCTAGATCGCAGTCGGAACGTATAAATGAAACACTTTCTGTCAATAACGGTAACGGAGGAATATCTCATTGAACGATTTCGTAGCAACTAAGGGCTTCCCAGTTTATAATGTACGCGAACATTTTAAATTAATGATTAAAAATTTTACTTTCTGTAATTAAAAAAAAACTTTCTTTTACGTGGCGTTCAGTAATAATGATTAATTTTATTATTATCATGATAATTATTATAATTATTGATTAATTAACTGATGTAATAATTAAATATTGTTGGTATGCAACCAAATAATTTTGGTAAATATTTAAACATTGTTCGTTAATATTTTAATATTATTTGGAAATATTTAAATACAGTTAGTAAAGTTTTAAAATTGAAGCTATCTTCTCCCTATGTTTCCGGTTTTGAAGGTATTACCTGATGGATATTAATTAATCGTTAAAAATTCTTGAAAACTTGAGGAAGGATAGTTCCTCGATAGAATAATAATGCATTAATGATTTCTGAATTTTTTCGAGCCCATATCATTGAGTTTGACTTCAAATATTATTGAAAGTGTAACAATAACATTTTTCAATGTTGATTTTCTATTAAATTAGCTATTCGTAACGTCACATATGTACGACACGATTTAGACTTGTAGATCAACGTTTCCAGAATTTTGGGCTAACTTTTAGATCAACGCGATCCATCCAGCGATACCTTAAACGAAAGGATCAAATAATAGTGGATTGGGGAGGGGGGGGGGGGGTTTCTACGCCTGCCCGATGG
>JAPYZI010000522.1:0-49118 GCA_030523105.1 Ophioninae sp. A BG-2022a
GTTGATCACTTTTCGTGGGCGACATTCTGACATCAACTTCCGGTTTGACCCAAACCGGAAGTCGCAAACCGGAAGTTGATCACTTTTCATAAGCAGCATGCTGACATCAACTTCCGGTTTGACCCAAACCGGAAGTTGGCAAACCGGATGTCGCAAACCGGAAGTTGATCACTTTTCGTGGGCGACATTCTGACATCAACTTCCGGTTTGACCCAAACCGGTAGTTGGCAAACCGGAAGTTGATAACTTTTCGTGGGCAGCATTCTGACATCAACTTCCGGTTTGACCCAAACCGGTAGTTGGCAAACCGGAAGTTGCTAACTTTCCGTTAGCAACATTCTGACATCAACTTCCGGTTTGACACAAACCGGAAGTTGGCAAACCGGAAGTTGCTAACTTTTCGTTAATAACATTCTGACAACAACTTCCGGTTTGGTACAAGCCGGAAGTTGTTAGAACGTGCAAAGGGTAGTGTTTCCAAGTAGTGTTTCAAAAATAAACAACTCGCCCCATAAAAAAAAAATTAATTAAAAATAAAAAAAAGTACCGGACTCGGGAGGCGAACCCAGACCCTGAAGATCCGTAGACACGAACGCTACCAACAGGACCATTTTATCTCTTGCATTGTATGTGCACTATTGGTTACTTAAGATTCGCGGTCGGATGGATGATCAATTCATTTTTGGGGATAATGCTTTACCGCTTGATGCAAGTACGATAATTAATAATATAATAATACGAATATAAGTACTCACCTTTGACGTAGTGTTTCATTAATAAACAACTCGCCCCATACAAAAAGAAAATTACTTCAAAAAAAAGAAGTACCGCCTACGGGATTCGATCCCAGGCCCTCATGATCCGTAGACATGTACGCTACCAACAGGACCACTTCAGCACTTGTAATATAGATGCACTTTTATATACTTATGTTTCGCGGTCGGATGGATGATTGGCTTACTTTTCGGGATAATGCTTTATCGATCGATGAAAGTATGATAATTAATATTTTAATAATACGACTATAAGCACTGATCATTGACGCAGTGTTTCCCGAATAAACAGATCGCCCAAACAAAAAAAAAATTAATTATAAATTTAAAAAGAGTACCAGACTCGGGAATCGAACCCAGACCCTCACGATCCGTAGACATCAACGCTACCAACAGGACCATCATATCTCTTGTATTTTAAGTGCACTATTTGGTACTTAAGATTCGCGGGCGGATCGATGATCAGTTAATTTTTCGGGAAAATGCTTTATCGCTTGATGCAAGTATGATAATTAATACAATAATGATACGAATATAAGTACTCACCATTGACGTAGTGTTTCACTAATAAAATACTTGCCCCATACAAAAAAAAAATTACTTCATATTAAAAAAGTTCCGCCCTCGGGATTCGATCCCAGGCCCTCGCGATCAGACATGAACGCTACGAACGGGACCACTTCATCACGTGTAATATGGATGCACTCCTATAGACTTCTGCTTCGCGGTCGGATGGATGATTGGCTTACTTTTCGGGATAATGCTTTATCGATCGATGAAAGTATGATAATTAATATTGTAATAATACGACTATAAGCACTGACCATTGAGGCAGTGTTTCACGAATAAACAGATCGCCCATACAAAAAAAAAATTAATTAAAAATAAAAAAAAAAGTACCGGACTCGGGAATCGAACCCAGGCCCTCACGATCCGTAGACATCAACGCTACCAACAGGACCATCTTATCTCTCGTATAATAAGTGCATTATTTGGTATTTAAGATTCGCGGGTGGATGGATGATCAGTTCATTTTTCGGGAAAATGCTTTATCGCTTGATGCAAGTACGATACAATAATAATACGAATATAAGTACTCACCTTTGACGTAGTGTTTCATTAATAAACAACTCCCCCCATACAAAAAAAAATTACTTGAAAAAAAAAAGTACCGCTCACGGGATTCGATCCCAGACGCCCACGATCCGTAGACATGTACGCTACCAACGGGACCGCTTCATCATTTGTAATAGAGATACACTTTTAGGTACTTATGTTTCGCGGTCGGATGGATGATTGGCTTACTTTCCAGGATAATGCTTTATCGGTCGATAAAAGTGCGACGATCCATATAATAATAATACGAATATAAAGATATTACCGCTTACTTTTATGAATTAGAAAAAATTGTAATTTAGATTTATTATTATATTTTAATTAACGTACTAATGAAATAAGCGGTCAGAAGGCGGGATAAATTTTTCTACACTAAAAGTTAACCAACAAAAGTAATGAGGATAAATAATAAAAATAACTAATCAAAGAAGAATTAATAGTAATAATGATGAAAAAAAAATAACCGAACACGGGGATCGATCCTGCGATCCTTTGTGGTACATGCTATTCGCAGCTGAATATACTTGTTTTTGGGGATAATCCTTTGTCGCTTGATGAAAGTGTATGATAAAGAATATAGGATAGGAATATAAATATATTTCCGCTTACCTTTATGAGTTACAATTTAGGCATGGGACGGCGTAGGCATAGCATAGGAACGGGTGCAAGGGAAACACAACTATTTTTTACAAGATAAACAAGTTCTAATTTATATTTATTGTTATATTTAAATGAACGTACAAACTAATAAAATAAGATAAGAGTCCGCGATACATTTTTTGTATACTTTAATCAGCTAAATAAGCATTGAAATAATTTAAAAGTCGCGCGCGTGCTGTCGGGTGACGTCACGCGCGCGTCGTGCTCGGGTTACTTTTTCCTTCGACGCTTCGTTTCGACTTGGCCGCACATGACCGTACTCAGCAACCATGTATTGGTGTAGCTGCTGAAGACGCGGTCGGGAAACTTCGACCGCGCCCGCTTCTCTCGGAAAATCTCCGAGCATCGCTCGCCCACGCACAGGCGGTCCTTCGATTGTATGATCGGCGTGCAAGACCCTAGAGAGACCCGGCTTGCAGACAACCAAACTATTCCGCGACCCAAACTGCCGTCTGATGGCACGACGAGCGACCAGCTGTTGTGGAGGACCGCCACAAAGTTGGCCCCACTCCGCGACACTTTGAGTAATCGGTTTTTTCTTACGAATCGTTAATATAAGATATACAGGGTGTCCCATCGATTTTTGCAAATTTAAAAGAGTCTATTTCATCGGAAATTTTGTGGTGATTTCGAATATCATCGAATTTACGAAATACGAAATTGGACTGGGAAGCGCTGCTGATCGAGAACTGTCCATAGGGCATGCCCCCAGCAAAATTGGTCATAAAATCCGTAAGAACTGTCCTTCTATGTACGTCTGAATTCGTTGGTTTGGTTAAAGAAAGTGGTGGAAATATGCTGCGCATGCGGGAAACTCCGTCGAGTAGGTGGCGTCTTCTAGCGGCCGGAGTTACAAGTTCTGCTATCACAGCGGCAGTCAAGTACAGTACATGCTCTATTGTAGCTCACTCATCAGCAGAATAATCAATTAGTCACTTATGCTAGTGGTGGACTAATATTGGACCATTAAAGTGATGCTAGTAAGTTACTGAAACTGATCCGGCTCACTGTTGCGAAATATTCGCCTCGAAGAGCTCAACATCAGGAATAATGTAGCAATGGGAAGGGAGGAAAATCGGAACTCGAGAAATCATTAAATAAAGTTTCCACTGTATTCGATCATCGTTTTACAAAAGCTCGCGCACTATAAATAAAAAATAGACCTGATAATAATTGCGTGTATATTCGTATAGTGTAAATCTTTTAAAAAGAAAATGCGGCACCGATGATTTTCTAATCCCGCAGCAAAAACTCGACCTGTCACCAGTTCTCGGAATCAGCTGACATACGGAGTGACGATCAGCTGGTATGACTCGAATGGTGCTGCCCCTGACGGCAATGAGGGCAACCAATGCTCTCGCTAAAAAGCATTTTGTCAAACCGAACGATTACCCCGAGCTCAAAATGGTCGGATGAGTCGAATACGCGTTCGCACGGCAATCGGGCTATTTACGCAATAATCCCATCGGTTTAACGAGGGACGTATCGTTCGTATCGTTCACGAAGTTCGGGTATATACTTCCTTTCCAATAATGCGTTCCGCGAGGTGGCGATATCGTGAAACTTCCACGTAAAAAGAGAACACCGATAAAGTTGCTCCTTGTGAATTTCTAACTGCGTGTCGCCCTCTCAGCGTACTCCCCATCCGTGCATTCGATACACAACGATAATACGAGTGCAGTCGGAAGCAGCGGCTAACTGCGCTCAATATTTTTTATTCCTGAGCTTTTTAAAAACTACACGAACGGGCTCCGTGCAATCTTCAGTCTTCAATCGCGACGCGTCCCTCTTTTGTTTCTCCGGTGTGCCGTATTACCTTTTAATTCTTTTCGTATCCGCAGTCCTGGTACGGGAAATTAGTGAGTTTTATGAAATCATCCCGTGCGCGCTCGTTTCGACACGATGAGCATCGAGTGTCTCATTTGTTGCGAACATTTACAATCATCGGAAACAATTCATCACACGCCATGTGGGCACGTTTTTCATCAAATCTGTCTCGCAAAGTGGCTCGAAAGGTGAGGAAAAAACGAAATCTTCACACAGGGCACGTCCATTTTCTGTGGCGTATCGAATGGAGAGAAATAAAAAAAGGGGATAAGAAAAGATCCTCGGTGCGAGTCCTCTTTGTTTGATATATATATTACGAGGATTGACGAGTGTTTTATGAATGAGCGAGAGAGTGAGAGAGAGGGAGCGAGAGAGAAAGAGATATGGATGGACGCTCGTGAGTGACGAGCTCGGGGCCGATGGCACATAGGAGACTCCCGTTCGCCGATTGGTCGACTGTCCATTCCACGATACCCTATCTTCTTGGTGATTCGTCAATTACCCACATGTCACACAGCTTTCCTCGCCGAGCATGTATTCAATTGTAAACAATGACGGAAGCTCGGCAATTTTATCAAAATTCTGCAATTCCTCCAGCGATTATTTTTCCTCCTCTGATAGGAATTTTCCTTCACGCATCCAAAGTACGATATTCCACGAACGTTATTTTATAAATTCTATAAACCCAAACGCCCTCATTGCAATTTTATGATGATCAATGATTCGATGTGTCTTGTGTACGACGTACGAGAAACAGATCCAAAACGTGCCCGGAATGTCGTCAAAAAGTTGCGGCCAGTAAGATCGGTCGTATCTACCTGCATTATGCGAACAACGACAGTATCCTCGAGATAACATCGTCCCTGCAGTCGGAAATAGCCGGCCTGAATCACGAGCTTCTTATAAAGGAGATCGAAATTATTGAGAGCAATTCCAACAATGTAAAATTGTCGTCGCTGTTGAAATCCAAGGAGAGCGAAGTGAGAAAGCTCGAGGCTGATCTATGGATCGCTCGAGAGCATCACAGGCTCTGGCGGAGTCACGCCGAAATGGAAATGGCCGCGCACAACGAGTCCAAAAAGGAAGTTTCACGTTTGACAAAAGAATTGGACGAATTGAAAAGGTGCGTCTCCCTCAGAAATGGGATAACGCCTATTAGCAGCAGAAATCATCAGCCGTTCAATGTTGAATTTGAATTTTTGTTCACAGCTCTCAAACGGTCGCCAAGGAATGCTGGAACAAAGTCTCAGATATGTTCCGTGGCATAAACGACCACGAAACGATCATAAAAATGATCGGTGACTTGCAGAGGTACGGCGACGTTTCTTTCTTCCCAGCCCCTCAAATGCATGAACGTTCACTGATTGGAAGTGTTTCTCCTTTTTTTTTGTTTGTTTGTTTCTTTCTTTCACTCTCTATCTCTTTCCTCGTCATCCATAAGTATCGTATTGTTTAGCGAGTTGATGAGCTGCGTCAACATTCGCTACGATTTGGAACGAACAGTTGCGAGACTCGAGCAGGAGCTTGAAATTGACCCCGCGGATCGCATGTTCTCGACGGAACAACTCACGAGAAAGCGGTTGGTTTTACGTACACTCGTTCGTTTCACGTGAGACTCAGATTTGTCCGATAATTTGCGGTACAGACGCGTCGACGGGGAAATGAGTCTTTCAGTATTTGTTGCATGTTTTCGAGAGCTCAGAGTATTGCGACGACTAATTATCCGATTTTCACGTGATGTGTAAAAACGAAGCGTACGATGGATGTGCGGCTTTGCACTGTTTTTCAGTACATCATGAAACGCCAAAATGTATCATTCTTTAAAACTGATGTCTGAATTATTTTATTGAGGATAAATCAATATATAATCATTATCCGAACTTGCAACAGTTTTCGGCACATCCTAATATTAAATAAGTTCAAAATAGTATTTAGCCAAAACTAAATTATTGGAAATGTTATCTTTCTAATTTTACAAAATATGTACACATATATTTAATTACTTCAAAATGAAAGTATATGTACTGAATCAATATGGTTGTGCTATTTTTGATAATCAAACAAAACTTAATGAAACCCATTGGGGGTTGCAAGAAATCTCGTTCGGAGATTTCTTGCAACAAATTCAATTAAAATCGCTTTACCTTTTTTGTAAGCACATTGCAAAATCGCAAATGAATCGAATTCGTAGTTTTTCCAATCGCGTCTGTAAATAGGATACTTTTTCGAGCCAGCGCAGTGATTCTGATCTCTCGAGAAACTCGTAAATGTAGCGGTAGTTCCAATGCACAGGTAGCGATGAATATCGTTGAATTGAATTAGGTGATCGAGTTATTTATATTGTTTGGGTTTTGGCATGTGCCGGTATCCGTGTCACTCTTTGAGTTAATTTCAATGCAATTTTTGGAATGCATCTTCAAGAATCCCTTTCTCTCTCTCTCTCTCTCTCTCCCTCTCTCGCTGTAACACAATATTGAGTTTCGAAACATTAATAATTGTACAGACAATTGGAGGAAGATCTGGCGTGCAGCGAGATCGAGAAGATAGCTCTTCGACAACGGGTGAAGGAGCTGGAAGACAAGATTTCGGAAACCATCGAGAAGGCGGAGGAAGCGCGTAAGACTGATCGAACCGAGCCAGCGAGGAAAAAGTTCAAAACGAGCGGACCGCCGTTTGACGTGATAGATCTTACCAAAGAAACGGTGAACCCTCTCGTCGATCTTACGGAAGACGACGACGTCATAATTTAGCCCGGTAACAGCAGTCCGGGCATATAAAGAACCGGCGTGATTTTCATCTACGTTCGATGAGTTTCGAACGAGCATTCGTCCATGGACGATGCGTTTCCTCGAGTTCAGTGTGCGTGTGCGTGTGTATCTGTGTGCCAACGTCGAACGTGAGTCATGAAATTCATCAGCCCTATCGACATTCGTTATTGTTCCAACTGTACGGCGAGATTAATGCAAATCCGGTTGTCGAACCGTCATTCTTATCGATCTGATTACGAAAAAAAAAACAAAATATATGCAGACCAACTGAGAACTCTATACGCGAAAAATGTAACGGGCTCGGTAACACGTGCACGATACGTCAGGCAGGACTTTGATGGCACACGAAAGCGTCGGGTCGGACGCGACAGCTCTACGATGATCCTCGATACTGGCCTCCTGTGATTTCCAATAATCGAATCGCGGGAATGTCCGAAGAGCCTGTTGGCTCGACTCCGTGAAAATTCCTTCAATAATTCGTCATTTTTCAAAGTGAAATTTGATAAACCGTAGACGGCTTGCGGAATAATCATCTTCAAAGGAAGAGAAACGAGAGACTGCGAAATACATGAAATTAATACGCTGGTATTGGTGTACCTGCTCTTACGGAAACTAATCCGTAAAACTGGAAATTTATGCATATCGTAATTTCCGCCCCGGGTGTCCCATTGTCGCGCCTCCCATGCAGGTCTTGAGTTCCCTTCGTGAACATTGGCTCGCTTATCGAGAAACTATTCGTAGCGCCGTCGCTCTACTCGTTTACCTGCGCCGGGGTCTCCCAGATTTTTACAACAACCCGAGGTGACAGCTGAAAAAGAAAAAAAAACTCTCGAAACGGACTCACACGGTGAAGTTATTCGTGGCTTGTGAGAATTGTAAAAAAATGTGAGAGGATCGATTGTTATTTTTATTAAACCGATACAGTGCACCGAACGTCGAACACTGTCAGTCGGCAGTTGAGTAAGCGTGGCCGAGGGAATTCGGACAGGATTGCTCTGTGTGCCTCGAGAATGAAATTGTCTTATTGAATAAATTTTCAAGAGGGTCCGAAAGGTATTTGAAACGTGGATTCATTTAGAACCAAGCTGCTACGAGGGTGCAGCTCTTGAAAACATTGGGATTTCAAAGAGAAGAACGAGCGGTACAGATTTCTGAAAAAAGAAATGATACGAAAAGAAAGTGCACACAAGCAAATGAAAGACTACGAAGAAACTCACGTAACTCAAACTTCAAATGCCAATATTTTAGAATCGTTCCTTTTATGGGTTTAGGATAATCCGCATTTGTCAAAATAATCAACTTTTTTTAGCGCAACGCAATTATTTGCCTTATGTTTCATTCATCCTGCATTCTTGATATTTCTTCAATGCAGAGGGGCGAGATATTGAGATCCATCGCTTAGCCATCCCTTCGCACGCGTCAACCATCCGGAAGGTCTTGCTCATGGACCGGATCGACCTCAGCGACCACCGGATGAATAACAATTGCTAGAATCAGCTGCTCGGTGGAAGATATGGGCTGATTGTCATCTCTCTGTTTCTTCAATCCTTACAACACGAAATAGCTGAAAAGAGCTGCGCATCGACCCTTCCTTACATTGACGCAAACGTTACATCCAAAAACATTGGAAAAAGCACGGTTCCTATTACAGCGCCATACTCATTCAACTTGGCACGTGATATGACGGAAAATCTTGAGGATTGAGCAGAGTCTCAAATCCTCAGGTCGATATGATTAAGGACCCATTAATCTAAGAATTAGAATTAAAAGTGACGAGAGAAGCAAGTCCGAGAAAAAGTACTTGCACGTGGAGTAAACATGAATTCATTTAAAAAAACTGTTATTTTTAATTTGCAAACATTTTTATCGATTAAGAGGATAAGATACGTTCGTACATTATAGTGAAATCTGAGATCGCCTGGTAGAAGAAAAAAACATGGGCACAAATATACAACGTGAATTGATTCATGCTCGATTCGAAATGTGTTCGTTCGATTATTCCTCTGTAGTTATTTGGCGTGTCATAACGGTGACTGAATCGTAAAAGTCGAACTTTAAAGCACGATGTCGCAGGTCTAAACGATTTCGATTGGCAGTTCATCCCTTCGAATCTTATTCACTCGTAAAATAGGTGTTCTTCCGGGTGAACAAATATTCCCGTACCTTCTGATGGTTAAATAGGGATGGTGGATTCTGACGAATAACTCATGACGGTAAGGAAGGAAGTTTGATTTGTTACGCCAGCTAACTCAGAGAGTTAGGAGATGGTGATATCAACCAACTTGATTACTTCGCAATACTCGTATCACAAATATTCGCGAATCATTACAGACCCCTTTGCAAAAAAATCATTTTCGTATATTTCAGCACTAATCGGGTTGTTCTTATTTTCGAGATCTTTCCTTTTTATAGAAATATTTATTTTTCAAATTCTGGAATGGCAGTGCTGTAAATCTAAAGCCAAAGGGTACGTATCCGCTTCGGTAGCGCAGTAGGCAGCGCGTAAGTCTCATAATCTTAAGGTCGTGAGTTCGATCCTCACCCGGAGCATTACTTTTTTCCCCCGTCAACTTCGAGAAGAACAATTCTGCCTTGATATATTCAGTTATCAGTTATTATTGAATTTCCTCTCGTATCCTGTTTCCAACGATAATAGTCTAATGAGAGTCAACGTAACGCCGTTATGATCAGCGAACATAAATAACAACAGGGAGAGGAAAAAATGTGGGAGCCCGAAACCGCGCGTACAATATTCTTTCGCGAGCTTCGGAAGTCCGCGTGTTTAAGGAAGAACCGGACGTTCCTTGACCCTTCAGAAAAGTGGGACTAATTGCTGGTGGCATTAAGACGGGACAGCAGATTTCTACCCGAGTGGATTATACTGAAAGAAACAAAGGAAGCGGGCCGAGAAGAGAAAATACCTGCACACCATTTCACACCCCCACGCACCCTCGTAATTGTACAAGAGCCCGTGCTACGCCGAAGGCCAAAGAAGAAAAAGTAAAGAGCCAGAAGTAACGGGAGGTACGAGTTTCGCAACGTTGGGGGTTTGGATTTCTCTCCGGTTGAAGAAGTGACGCTGGGATACTATACGTATAGAAGGTTACACGAGCGTGTGAGTGTTCACGTACATTCAACATTTCGAAATGATAAAGCAGAGGTGGGCGGAAGCCAAAGGGGCGAGTGTAACGAAGCTCCGACTTTTTAATTGGAATATATTCAGAAAGCGGAACGCCTTTTCATAGCGGGAATCTGATGCTCTGAATGCGGATCAAGCCAACGTTCGTCGTTCGTCCCTCGCTCTTTGCACACACACACACACACATATATATATATATATGTGCGCTCTGCTCGTTCTCATTGTCTATGAAAGTACTGTGCTATTTGGAATCGGGAATTCGTCGACTGATACGGTTAACGCTGGTTTAACCGAGTATACACGTATACCCTTCTACTTGCTGGTAGTATCGTTCATTTTCAACGCGAATGTCTTTTCACGAGAGAGAAATATCGCTGAAGAATCTCGTCGCCCCAAAAACGAGAAAAGGACTGTAGGGATTAGTAATGTCGTCTACATTTCACGTTCACTCAGCAGCGGGATATTTTTTTAAGAATTAAGGGGGTAACCCACTGTGACACATAGAGAAATGGGTTTGATCTGTATTGAATCCTATATTATTATATCCGTACTTCCTTTTTTTTTTTTAAATTCATTTAAATATAACCACCTTTCGAAATAAAAAAGTTTGACTTTCGGTTTGAAATTTTCGGGTTTTGTTTCGAGGATTTAGACTCGGTAATCTTAAATGTTGGAAACTTCAGAGAATGGTTTTTTTTTTGCGTTTGATCGAAGTGGGGATGGCCAACGGCCATCCCCAACTGGGATTTCTGATGGGTTGTTTACTTGCAAATTTGCGGCATCCCTAAAGGGCCAACGATAACAATTCAGAACTCGTTTTAAGTTTACCGTGTAGACGAGTTCCCGAGCAACCAACGAACTCGAACTTCGCCCTTGGTAGGTACGTTGATACAGAGGGTGATGAATGTCCATTTGCATAATTCACCCTTGGCCGTGCTACAGACACTATTCCGCTCGTTTGTTGATATCTCCCCATCGCTCCGGACGTCTTCCCATCATGCCAGATTCTGAGATACGAAATCGTAGCCCGAGTGATAATCGGGCTACGAAATAGTTAAAAACGAGTGTAAGACGCTTTGAAGATTTTTACTAGGTTATAAACGAGTTATATAAAATTATTGGATTTCTGTACGACGCGAGTGTCAGTAAAGCTCGATGATTACGTTTTTCAATATTTTGATGAATTACCAAAATTGAGATCGTGTCTCATCCTCCTTTTATTTGTTTGTAGAAAATCGATATGAAATCGATACATCTGTCTTAATACAATAAAAACTATTTCCTTTTATCAAAATAACAAAAAAAATCAATTGAAAGTTCCTTAAAACGTATGATTTTATTCACTCGTGTAATTTCGTTATCAGACGAGATCCGTCAGGTCTAAAATATAAATACACTTGATACGTAATTTCACTAAATGCACGATTATGTAATACCTCTTTAAAGTGAAAATCATCAGAATCAAAAGTAAGGTTACTATACTTACGTCTTTCTTCCGGAGCCAAACAAATCCAAACAAACATTCGTCGAACCGTTTGATATTTCCAGGAACACTTTTAAACCGCTGAAAATATTTAATAACTTTGAAATAAAACTCCGGAGTTTTCAGGAATTTTTGTTTCCTCGATTACTCCTTCTTCTTCGATAATTCAAAGTCGGCAGTTGTCCAGTATGCTCACGGGTTCAGATAGTTTTTCGTGATAGTTGACGTTGAAGAGAAATATCGAGTAGAAAAACTTTACTTCGGGTAAACAAGATCTTTCCATCACGTTTTACAGACACGTGAGCGAAGCTGTTCACGGTCCACGCAGTTATAACGAGCTGTTTTTCCTCCGCCACCCCCACCCCCCTTCCGCCGTCCATTCTTATGGTCGTCCTCCGAAGTGGTTCCTTCCATTCGCGTCCATGTTCCCGCAACGGACTCGGAGCCCGCACCGAGTGATAGTTCGCAAACATTTTTTTTTTTTTTGGCGACCCTTCGACGATTCTTTTATTCCAGTCTCGAGGAATGCCACGGGGCATTTTTTCCCACCGCCTAATCTTGCAGCCATACACGATCACGCGTCGGGAATCCTTTCGGGTCGAGTGTCTCGAACGAGAGGCAAAAGTGCGTGAATCAAGGAAAATATGAAAGTACGTTGAGTGGAAATGGCGGCGGAGGGGGGGGGGGGTGATGAAAAGGACGAGGGTGTTTTCGTACGAGAAGCGCGTGCCCAAGTGCCAAAAACGAGCTACGCACGAAAAACCACGAACCCGCGATGTTCTTCGAAGACGATTTGAGAATTACTTCGAAAACCACAAGCACGTAGTCGTAAAAATCGTTTCTTTTTTTAAAATAATATTCACGCTTCGATGCTCTTTCCGAAAGTTCGAAACATCAACTAGGGACTCGTCTTAGGTGTAGGGATAAGGAATTCATGATTTTTCCGATAGATGGCTCAAGTTATCTGTATCTCGGGTCGTATAAGTCCGATCGGATTACACGAGATGGCGTTAGAAATATGAGATTTCTTACTATAGAAACTTTAGCGACAGTTCAGTGATCGGTTGACTCCAGAAAATAACGGATTACATTTCACTACACCTAATATAACATAAAACGAAACAACGTAATATAATAATGGTTGGATGCTTACATATGCACGAAAATATGATCGATCCAAGTTTACGAAGCGAGCTTTTCAGCTGTTTTCAGAAACGGTCTTTTGGGATAACCTCTGGAATATCGGGACACGAGGAGATCGGGCGGCTGTAAATACATGACGTTCATCAACGCAATGATGAATCATGGAAGTGTTAAAATCGATGAGAAATGTCAAATAATAATGGATTTCTTTTTACTACACCTGAAACTTTAAGCGGCGTACGAAAAGTCATCGTCTCGACTCCGGAAACTTTCTTAAATAAAATTCGCACACACGTAGGAGGGTGCGGACGAAGTAAGGGGTGGAGGGATCCCCACGAAGAGTGGACGTACGCCCACCAGCATGTGGTAACGATAATACGCGGGATCGAGCCGGAGAAACCACTCGAGTTCGTTGATTCGCACACGTCGATTTTACTCGCGAGCAATGATTTTTTTTTTATTTTACATTCCCGACTCGTACCGCTGAAAAAAAAAACTGGTGGTTTTGTTTGTCTGCCTGGTGCATTCGATCGCGACTCGACTCTCGATTTTTCTCATGTTGGGAGTCTTTTTACAATATTACAAACACGACGGGGGTCGAATCGCGCGGGACCAAAATCATTCAGAAGTTAATAGTCTTCGTTATTTCGACCATGGTTCGTGGCCGAATAGAACGAAGACTTTGAGATGGGTTGGGTGGAAAGGGAAATCTGGAAAGTTCTGAGAAACGTGGTTCGTTGGTTCTATTTCAGTACGTTCTTAGTCAGACATGTTGAATCGATCGAAAAACTGCGTTTCGATTTATTACAGAATTTTGCAATGTTGATTTTTCTTTCGTTTGGGTTTGTTTGGAATCATTGGTTCCAATTGTCGTATTGAAGTACTTTTAAACGTCGTATTTTTAGGGAGATTTTATCTACGAAAATATCCGAAACATTTAGTTTTGATTTCTTCATTTCTTCGAGTACGACTTTTTCACTAAATAACTTCGCTTATTTATGTTTATTGTAAAATACTAGTTTCGTTTGTATTTACTTTTACATGCGTTATTTATTTTCTCATCTAATGGAATTGGGAAAGCGATTCGTTTTTATAAATATCAAATACAAACGAACTCCGTAATTATCGTCCAAAATGAATTTATCGCTGTAAAATTATTTTCCTAGAAACCCAAACATATCCAAACAAGCCCAAACAAACCCAACCAAACTTCTTCACGAGAAATCCATCGGCAACGATCGAGCAATCGACAAGAAAAAAAAAACACGGACTAACCTAGACGAATCGTGCTACATTCAATTCCGTCCAATTGGGCAGTCTTCATCAGAGCCGTCGAATTTTGTTCTCGAGTGGTCCCACTCGACTTGTATCGGTTTCGGCCAATTAAGTGCTCTCGTCGGAGCTTGACCGCGTCGATCTTCCGTGGCTGAATCGTTGGACGCGTGCTTGCTTAATGATAACCCGATGCAACCCCGTACAACCCTCTCAATCTCCCATCCATACATTCACCATTCAACGAACACCGGGCCGAAATGAAAATACGAGTGGAATATCGCAATGGTCTCGAGGACCCGCGCGTTTACACGCTCCATTATATTTCCGATCGTCTTCATTATTTGTATAACCGAATTATCTACAAGTACGTAATTGCATTCTCGAGATAAGAGAGAGAAGAGAGAGAGAGAGAGATAGAGCCAAAAAGTTCGCGTAGCAACGAAAGTTAGTTGAGAACATTGCACGTTTCTGTATTGATAATCGTAATAACTATAAGAATAATAATAAAATACTTAATAATAATAATAATAATAATAATACAATAAGTATTTGTGTAATTTACAATAATTATCATTATTATTATTAAACATCAATTATAATGGTAATAATTGTTAATGTAAGTAAATAATAATTATAATAATAATAACAATAATAATAATAATAGTCATAATACTGAAAGGCTCGAGAAAATTCCTCTAAATCGTTAAAGATTGAACAGCTAAACGAATTGCATTTATGCCCCAATCGAAATTGGGCAACGTGTTTGTCTGTTTTTTTTTCTTTTTTACGTTGATGAGACAACGAATTATTGAATGACCTCGACGATTTTCTTCCACGACGATGCGGAAGATAAAATCGTTCCGTATCGTAATTATTCGAATATTCCACTACGAATTTTTCATTAGTTATAATATTCGTGTACGTGCGCTTGATTTGGTGGGTGTGATTCAGTGTTAATGCGTACGAATGTACGTGTGTATGGGCGCGTGTGTGTTCGTGTTTAATTACAATATTTACAGACGGAAAAAAAAAACGTCGTTGGTAATTTTGGATAATAATGACAATAATCGGGACGCGAAACGACGGGGAAAATTGTCAATCGGTAAGATTGCATCCGCAATTCTGGAGGACGCAACGATCGTCGAAACGAGGGATGGGTTAGAGCGGACAACCGTGAACGTACGTGACATTGCGGAAAAGCGCGGCGGCCGTTGAGAGAAAAGCGGCGGTCGAAGCCGACGACGCCGAGGCTGGGGGCTGCGGCGGTTGTTGCTGATGATTCCCACTCGCCGTTTGACTGTAACCACCTGGACAATAAGCCTCTATGCTACCGTGATGGAGACCCACTCCTCGCACCAATAACTCCTTTTCCACCGTCGCTTGATGACGCAGCTGTTCCAGTCGCAGCTGATTTTGACGCTTCCACTTCGTTCTGAGACATGGGTAGGATCGGTTTATTCATAAACGTTGTTTTTGCTTTTTTTGTTTCTTTTATTTGACGGAACGAGGTACGAGACCGTTTTCAAAGTTGTATGGAGTAATGACGATTTAAATGACTTTTGGTGTTTTTTTTTGTGATTTGTCAGTTGTTTCAAGAAAATTTAATGGATTCTGCCGTTGTTTGATTTTTTGTTGTGATTTATTTATTATTTCAAGGAGTTTTTATCGATTTCGTATTATTGGAGTTTTTAGTTATTTATTTCGAGGAAATTTTGTCGATTTTGCACGATTAAAAAAAATAATAATAAAATTAATAAAAGAGCTTACGTTAACACTCCACGCGAGAAAATAAAAACAAAAAAAATTTCTTTTTTTAAACCGAAATCGTAATATTCAAAGCTCACCTTCTGTTTTGGTACCAAGTCTTGACCTGGGTCTCGGAGAGCGAGAGCGCGTCAGCAACGTCGCTACGATCGGCGACGCTCAAATACTTTTGGCAACGAAACTTTCTCTCGAGATATGCCAACTGAGCGTGGGTGAACGCGGTCCGTCTTCTTCGTGGCTTACGGCCACTCGGAGTCCCAGAGCCGTTTACCGTGCACGAGGATTTGCCGGAAGTCGCCGGACCCGGTGAGGAGGACAGTATGGGTGTTGGGCTGCCCAAACGTGTGCACGGACTACTGCCCGGATCTATCGTATCCTCGGAGTCCGAGTGGAGCGCCGAGTCGTCTTCCGAATCATCTGAATGTTTATTCATTTCTTGAAAACAATTTTTTATCTTCGAAAAAGTAATTTATATAAGAACTATGTTATTTAAGAATATTTCTTATCATTTTTAAAATGGTAAGAAAAAATTATAATAAAAAACAATCAGACAGGATTTTTTGAAAGGTAAAAAAAAACAGGATATTGTTAAATGTAATCAAAAGAAACGTTTGTTACAAAGTTAAAAAAAAACTTGTTTAAGAAAGAATTCAAATAGATCTTTTTTGTGAAAGAATGATTTTCTAAATTAATTTGAAAAGCATTATTTATATACAGACAAAGATAAATTGAAGGCAATAAATTTCCAATGACTTTTCGATAAATAAATAAATATATATATATATATATATATATATATATATATATATATCTTTGTTAAGTATTCAAAAAATCGTGAAAAAATATAATCCAAAGTAAATCTTTTGTTTTAAAGAGAGAAAAAAACGATGTTTAAAAACAATAATAATAGATTATTAAAAAATATAATATATATCTATTTATAATTGCTGTTATAATTTATTCTACGTCCTCAACGTGTCGTAATAAAATAAAAAAAAGTTTTCTTACACAGTACACGAAAATCATCCAGGCATAAATATACATGCATAATAGGTTAGTCGAGATTTATATACGTTTGTGAACGTTAACGAGCCCGTCAATAATCCCAAGTCCAATAAAAGCCCTGGGCTCTGAGCCAAGGGCCGAGTCCATTGAAATATCCTTCCGAAAAGTGGATTTTGCTGATTGGTGGGGTTGGCGCGGGTGGGCCATAGATATATAAAGGGGTGGAAAATAGGGGCGGAAAATAAACGATTTTCGGGGTAACAAGTAGATCGGCCCTTCGTCGTATAAAAGCAATGGGCAACAGCCGCGCGTTGGGAGACGCCTATATTTTCAATATAGAAATTTGCTTTTCTCATATCTATAGTTATAGAACGTGGATCGGGAGTTTGACAGGTTGCTCGCTTGTGCCTTGATCTTTGCAAGCTGGAACTTCGCGATTTTGGTCCAGCGGATATACAGGGTGACCTAAAATCTGACATCCAAAAGTAAAATATAAAAATTGTTTTTTAATTTGGTTTTCCTCTTTCGAGTTTCCTTTTTTTTGCGTTTTTTTAAATTTTGCTTTTCGTTTTTCTCATATGAATTTTCGTATTTTTGATTTGTTATTTTTCTCTTTTGTTTTGCTTTTCGTTTTTCTTATTGGAGTTTCATTTCATTGTTTTTGTTTTTCTCCTATGAATTTTTTATGAGTTTTCTTTTTTGTTTTTTTGAAATCCTCTTTTCGAACGACACATTCCACGCCACCCTGTATACACGTTGATTCTCACGGGTTACACGAAATCGGAGATAGCTAACGAGCATTAACGAGTTCGTCCGCACCTCGGACCATCTGTCCACGATAGGCTCTACATACGAGAGAGAAAATGAGGACTAAGAGAGAGAGAGAGAGAGAGAGAGAGTGATACAGAGAGATATGATATGGTGTGTATTATATCCTAGGGTGCTATTGGATAAAAAATCTTTTTAAGAGAACTAACATAAAAAATAATATAAAGAAACAACAAACGTTTTAATGAAAGCACAATAATCAAAGATTATTAAAAAAGTACCAATCATATCATGATTACAATAACAAAATAAATAAATAAAAATAGAAGAAACAAATAACGAAATAAAATAAATAAATATCGAAATAAAATAAATAAATATCGAAATAAAATTTAAAAAAAGAGAGGAAAAAGGGAGGGGGGAGATTCTTGATGAAAGGATGAGGCCACCCTCGAGGATCTCGAAAAACCTTCCTGGGATATCAGGAGCGAAACCCAATGAAATATAATGGGCTCGAAACACCACGGGGCGCGCGGTGTAACGAGGAACACCCGAGGTCTAGGGGCACGCGACAAATCGAGCTCTCTCTCAAGTCCATACATATATGTATGTCATACATATTGTTCTTCTTCCTCTTGTACTTCGATGTTTGATACGCAATAGAAATTTTACCGCACGATCCCCTCCCCTCTCCCTCTCACACTCGCGCCTCTTCATCAATATTCATCGAGGCGCGTGTATGTGCGTCCAAAACTCGGTAATACGTAAAACAAGCCCTTCGATCACTCGACACGTACGACGCACCAGTTAGTACGCTTTTATTGGACAATTATCGTTTTCTCAGTGGGGTGGAGGGAACCCGATTTTTTCGGAGAAAGGGGATCCTCGATAAACGTGCCTCGGGGACCAAAGAAATAATATCTATTCTATTCGAGGATTGGACGATTGGTGTAAAAGCCAATTTTGAAGGGGAGTCATTTTTTTCATTGTTCGGAAATATCTGACTTTTCGTTAACGAAGTTTGGGTTTGTTTGGGTTAAAGTTTCGTTTTTATTTTTCGTTTCGTTTAATTTGAATTTTTGTATTTTAATATTTTATTTATTGTTCGTAGTCTTTTATCATTCATGCTTTAGAATATTTAATTTTTGATTATTTTATTTCTATTTCTATTTTTTAATTTTTTAATCTTCGTTCAATTTTATTTATATTTCCGTTGTGATATAATGTATTTGATTGAAATATCTATATTTGAATATTAACTTTTTCGTTCGATTTCATTAAAGTAACAAATTAATTTTATCAATTTCGTTAGGACTGCATAAAAAATTTTACATTAATTCTATATTTAGTAAAATAGAAAATTCACGTTATAAATTCATAATTACCTTTCTAAATTTTATTTATAAATGTAGTTATATATAAATAATATCGTTCAAATAAAATCAAAATATATATTAAATATCAGTATTATCATATTTTTAAAAAATCAAAGGAAAATAAAATTACAAAATACGTTTTAAAATCGAAACTAAAAGCTATCCCGCAAACAAATAATTCCTGTTTTCATTCCGTCATCCAAACTGGTCCAACTAGCGTAATATCCAAAAAAAAAAAAAACAAGCAAACAAAATCGGGACATGTATGAGAAAAATACCTTGCACACGATCAGCCAGAACGTCACCGAGGAGATCACGGATGAGAAATGATTTGTGTTCTTGCATCATCTTCGATGCGTCGGTTATTAATATTTCCCAACCAAATATATATATATATATATATATATAAATAAATGAATAAACAAATGATTAGATAAATAAATAAATAAATAAATGATTAAATAAATAAATATTTATATATATATATATATATATAACAAAGAAATCGTAGAACCAACGATTCCTCAATATTCCTCTCCCCCCCTTTCTCCCAACAAATATAAGTCAGTCTTCACGTGCCGTTTTTATCGAAAGTCCACACACGGTATATTCCGAAGTAACGTCGCGAAACCTTGATCACGTAAGAACGTACAATCGTAATGAATATATATATATATATATATATTTTGTTAACTTCTAATGTTATTTACTATCGTAATGAGTTTGTTTGTTTGTTTGTTTTGTTTTTTCACGTCGCACGTATATCGACCCTCCGTGGGTAAACGGTGATGGTGCGACAACGAGGATTGGTGGGTCGTTCCATAACGTAGCAACGACTAAAATGAACGGTGTCAGCGTCGCGACGCTCGGGGTCGTTCTGTACCGGAAGACCGTCGTTGAAGGTTGTCCAACGTGGGCGACGTATCCGAGTGTGTGACACGTCAAAAAACAACGGAAAAAAAAACGACACACACACACACACACACACACCCGAATAAAACGTACGTGAATTATTTGGAGGACGGAAGACGAAGTTGTTTCAATAAAGAAATGGTGCGTGGGCGATGAGGGGTGGGTTTTAAAGGTACGAGGGTTGTTTACACAGGCAAGTGATCCACGGGTAGGCCACGAGGCATCACCCGACGATATTCACCCTCGAATTAATCCGTCCGTTTATTTTGAACGTTCCGGTTCCTCGCTAATGCGAGGGCGCGCGCGTTTCAACCCCCGCATCCTCCACCCCTTTTCTTCGACGATTTACGGGGGTGGCAGCCATTTTGGGGGTGGAAAAGACAGAACGGACGAAAAACGGGGGTTGAACGTTGGGATTGGACGACGCTATCGCAATGACGTTCCAACGGATGAATATCCAGGGTATTCGAGGTTACGCGGATTGGATGAGAGCTCGAGTTCACCCCCCCCGGAGGGTTGGACTCAATGAATCGCTTTCTATCTCTCTCACACTTCGTTCCATCGTAAAATCTTTATCGAAGAGAGAGACCCTGCTTTTCGTATTTACGGAGGAGTGACAAAGATAACGATCAATGAAAGAGACAGGAAGATCGTGTCAAGGGGATGAAAAGCTTCCTCGTTCCGCTAGACGCTCAACGACCCCCGATGAATTCAAGCTTCCAATAGTTTTTCAGCAAGACAGAACGACGCGCACCCTACGATCGGATGACGCGAAAATGAACCCGGATCGGATGGAAAATCATGGCAAGCCTAATGGAAATTAATAAGAAATCGGAAAACGGAGAGAATTGAAGAAATATGGATATGAAGACAACAAGGAGAAAGAAGATTAAAGATCAATGGGGAAGAAAAATTAATACGATGATAAATGAAAGCAAAGAAGAAATAAATCGAAAAAGAAAAGAAAATAGAAAAGGAAAAAAGAGGGAGGGAGAAAAATTAATACGAAGAGAAAAAAGAAAACAAAAAAGAAAAATACGCAAGAAATAAAATAGAAAATAAAGGTCCAAAAAAAAAAAAATGGAAAAACTTGAAGCCCAAAGAAAATGAAAAATCTCGAAGTCCCATAAAATTGAAAATGAAGACCCAAAAAATATTGAAAAAGCTTTTTGGGCCTGAAATTTGGATAGACTCCGGAACTCTGATATTCAGGTTGTACTTTGATGCTTTTGTTTTTGTTTCTCGCGGATAATTCAAATCGTAGCTGGAGGGAAGCGTGTTATCGCATACAAAATGGGAAAATGGCGCGTGCGTGAGTACCACGAGCTGTATATACAATATGTAATATGCAGAGTCGTGAATGTCATTTTTTTAATGGCGCGTCTCCTCCCGAAACACTCGTTTCGAGTCAGGTCTCTGGTTATAAAAAAAAGTACGTACGTGTATACAGGGTGACCGATTATTTGACGTACTCCTTGAAAGAGGTCATTCTAGAGGTCATTTGAATAAAGTTTTACCATTTTTTAAAAATATTTCTACGCACGAAAAACGAATAAATTTAAAAAAATCAAGTCCAAGCGATTTATTAGACTAAGCTTCTGATAAATAATATTTCAATTCAATTATTAACAAGAATGAAAAAATCATTTATTATCGAAAGTTCAAAAATTGAATTATTTATAAGAACACAAAAAACAAAATTCAATTATAATTGAAAGTCAATAAATTGAATTATTAATAAGAATGCAAAAAAATCAATTATTATCGAAAGTCCAAAAATTGAATTATTATCGAAAATGTAAAAATAAAAAAAAACTAACCTCTTAAATCTAACTTTGTAATGAACTATTCATCCCGAAATGGCAGATCGATTATCCCACCGTTAATTTGCCAGTTTCAAAAATCTATTCGTAGAATCTTCATGGAAAGCATTTTTCAAAAATTCTTTATTTTTGACGAGACCAAAAAATGTGAAAAAAATTCGTAAAGTAATCTGAACTTCGCACTCCCCCCCCCCCCTTCTAATTTAGTAATGACTCCAAAATAACGAAGTTTGATTCAATCCGAATGACCTTGAGAATGAGCCCTTCGAAATGACCCCAAGGAATAGGTGGGAATCATCGGTCACCCTGTATACGCAAAAGCGTGGCTCTCGAGAGAAACACGTCGAGGTAAAAAGTGCGATTTTTTTTTGTCACTCGAGCGAGAGACGCTCAGACAAACGTTCTTTCCGAAATTCATTATAAAATCAATGATATGCACGGGGCGAATTAATTCAAGGGGCGGCAAAGCGGCTCGGGCAATCTTCGCGAATAAAGGGAGGTCGAAACCGAGAGTTACGCGGACGAGAATCGTGTTTTTCAGACGCGGTATAAAAACCTGTGGAATAATCAAGAATTTTTCGACGCCGAGAAAACGAGACGATGTCCTTTTGAATAAATTCGCGGTGTGCCCTTCCTCATCGTTTCTGCCTAGTGAAAAGGCAGAGGTTAGGCGCGACGAAATACGACTCTTGTCAATCAACCTTGCATTTTTTAAAATATTATTTTATATTTCTTTTTTTTTTAATCCATTTTTTAGTACATTTTTTAGTTGTCATTTTTTAGAATATTTTTTAAATGTTATCTTTTATTACATTCTTTCGAGGTTATTTTTTTATTACGCTTTTTTTAATTGCAATTTTATATTACATTTTTTAATTTGATTGAACATCACATTTAATCCACGATAAAATTTTCTAAATGTTTATTTGAAAAATATTTTTAATTGACTATTTGTATTAAATAATATGAAAAGTATTACGTTTTACCATCATTATTACGAAAAGTACCATAATAATAATAATAATAATAATTGTTATTACTATTATTATTATTATTTTAATAGTTACGTATCGTAAATTTGGTACAAACTAATTATTTTTTATGAATTTTCTGAAAAAAGGATTTCATTATAAATTTTCTCAAAACTCGAACCATAAAAAATCATCAAAAATTAAGTGGGGAATCCTGGCAGTTTATGGATAGATAAAAATAGATCTATCACGAGACGAGTGTCGAATTATATCGCAGTCCCGTACAGGCCACAGAAAATAGGAAGATCAGAGCAAATTGGCGATAACGATCACAAATCCACTATTGGGGTGACGTTTTTGAGGGTGCGATTCCATCGAAGAGAAATCGAGAGCCTGCTCGCCTCCCCTCGGGCCTATTTCCCTTAATTTGCCTTCATTCAAGGCTCGCACGAACAGATGCGATCATCTCGATCGTCTGTCCACCATCGAACCCTTAGATCGCGCCCCCTTTCATCAACATACAAATAAAAAATCAATTTCCTCGCCATAATTCATTTCCCACATCCTTTACCCTCCTCCCTCGTTTCTTCACGATTTGCAACAAATTAACCTCCAAAAAAAGATTCGACGCCTTTTCATCGCATAAAATTTCGTTTAAAATAAAAAGAATCGAAAATAATGTTTCGATTTTTGTCTATCAAACATTATTTAAAAAATCATGAAAAAATATTATTACAAAGATATGAAAAAATGTTTTGTATGAATATTTCGTTGAACAGAAATGTTTAAAAAATAATTTCCATTGAATTCGCGTCTGCTCGTCCTTTCCGCTCGTCGCCGACTGATAATAGACGGAAACGGTTTGGGCGGCGAGGCGGGAATATCCGATCGGCAATGTCAATTGGCGCATGTCAATTGGGGCTGCACGCTGGAGCGATTTAGAACAGAGTGCATTTGACTGCAACGCAAAGAGAGAGTAGATCAAACCGCGGTTGGAAGAGCCAAGGGGTTTATGGAGAGACGAGAGACGTGGAGGGAGATCGAGAGGGAGGGAGATAAAAAAAAAAGACGGGGGTGGGTTGAAATCCCTAACAATCGTGGAAACATAAAAATCCATTGAGGCTCGCCCGTGCATGTGAATATAACTGCCGGTGAATATCGCTCGAATGAACGAAAAGCGAGAAAGGAATAGAGGAGAGTTAAAAAAAAAAAATTAAAAAACAACTACATCTACCACTACGTTCGGGGTTAGAATCTGAGAAGGGTTATAATTTAAAAACTAGAAGACCCAAGCAAATCCAAACTAACCCAAACAAAATTAAAATGTATTTGTTAAACTTTTTTTTGTCAATAAGCATTAATAATTATCCATGTTAACGAAACATCAGGAAATGAAATTTGGTTTATCTCGTTAAATTTTATTTGTATTAATTTTCGAAGGATCGAAGGGTAGAAAATGTCCTTTGGGAATGACGCGAATGAAAACGACGATGACTGAATTCCGAGCTTGAATGCTCTCGGTTTTTAAAAAGAAAGAGATAAAAATGGGAAGCAAAAGGAGAGCCAGATTTTTAAAGCTTTGTTTTAACTTCGTTCTAACTTCGTTTCGCGACACTTTTTGTTTCCTCCGATCTTCCTTATTCACCTGCAGACTGCTCGCGATTCAACTTTTCTCGCTCGACTTTGTAACATTGAGGACGAAGGGCCCACTCGACGGGTGCCACCCATAGAGCGTTTTCTTTGAAAAACAACAAGAAAATGAGGCGAAAAGAGACGCGTGGTAGAAAAATAGAAACGCGAACGTAGTCAGAGTTCGGAGGGTTGAATGCACCCCCGGGTGCGTGTGAACGCGCGAGGAATTTCCGTGCAACGAGTTTTCGGTTTGCGACGATCTTTGAATTCTACGATGGATTGTTTGGGTTTGTTACGATGCAGCCATTTTGTTTCGTTCAACCGTTTCTGCGTTAATGCGGCCATTTTGTTTTGGAGCGACCATTTTGTTTTGACGCAGGCATTCCGTTTCGTTGATTTCGAAAGCCCCAACATTCAATATTAAATGAAAGAGCCGTCCTCGTTGCTCGAAAAAAAAAAAAATCGCGGAGCGTCGTAACTGGAGCAAAGTAAGCATGGCGCGGATGCAAGAATCATAACGACCCAAACAAACCCAAACGAGTCCGAGTCAGAGCCGGTTGGCCTGGGTTTCGCAGAGCCTTGGTTAACATTCATTTATCAATCCTTTTTTTTTCGAACATCCACTCGCGAATAACGGGAACGAAAACAGGCCGAAAGAGTTTGCGAAATCGTAAAGCTTTGAGTTGGAACGAGGATGAGGTTAAGGGCTATGAGGAAGGGAGCAAAGAGAGAGAGGGCCGTTCGGACCATTTCTATCCGCAAATTTCCCTCTGCGAGAGTTAAACAGAGCGGGCTCGAGATTCCGTTATTGCATTCACGTTGAATTCACCCGTGGAGCTTTCACCCTGCTTTTCACTCAGTTCCAACCTTCTCGTTTCTCTTCGCCCTCTTTCCACCCCCTCGACGTCAATCCCCTCCAATCTTACCGGTTCTTCTCTCTTCCTCCATCCCTCCACCACCATTTTCCACGTTTTCCATCCTCGCGCATAACCTCATCCTGGTCTCGTGCACATCGAGCCGTAATTCCCTCACCCCTGAAAGCTCGCGATGTACGCCAGGGTGGCTCTTCATGCCGGGTCGCGTGGAGCCAACATTTTTTCATTCCAAAGTATTCCGGAACCGAAGGTTTCTGAAAACGAAAAAAAAACACAACCTTTTTTAATGTTTCGTTCGTTTTTGATAGGTGTTGAGATTATAGATTCGATTGTTCGTAATTGTTTTGACGAAAAAGTTGTATTTATATAGTTGGGGGAAGCTGAAAATTTTTCGTTCACTGGGGAAACGATAGCGCCGTGTATGACGCCATTGTACTTCTTCGGACAAGAGGACCAGGAGACACCCTCGAAGAATGACCACCACGATGGTTACTCGGAAAAAGAGTGCTTGAACACGAACGCTGGTCAGGATTGTACCTCCAATTACTATAGGAAAAAGCTTCGGACCTAAGTCTGGTGGGATGTACCGGGTGCCTGATAAAGTGGCACAAGAACGAGCTTTCTCTTTTTATATCATATAATTTCCATCAACGTTTTCAGATTGCAATACGAGCTACTATTTATTATCAATTTGACATCATTCGATCAATGGTTACTTCAATTTGTCACGAAAAGTCAAATTTCTAGTGAAATATGGTGAAACCTTGATCTTTACCTTTTATTATCAAATTGAAATCATTCGATCAATGGTTACGCGAAAGACATCCTGGAGGATTCTCCGTGTTCTTTCTCCATCAACTCTTGAAAGAACACGAAAAAGGCTGGGGAGGGGTCGTACGAATGATGACTCACGCACTTTGGCTCTTTTATAATTGACCATTAATCCCTCGATTGACGCATTCAAGGAACGTTTTTTTTTCTCCTCAAGGGCTAATTTTGATTTACCCTACGATCTTATCGCAAACCGTTAATTAAGGGTTCATCATGGGGGAGGACAAATAGGAGGTTGATTGGGCTGCGATTACGCGTCAGTGATTCGAGTACACCCTGTACCTTGATTATTATCCTCATCGATAACAAGCTTCTGGCTCATCTTTGAAAGACCGTTCATGGAACTTTCAACCAAACCCAAGAAAATCGAAACTCTCGTATCAGATAAATTTTAGACGACGTATATGAACGCAGAGACTTCAGATACCCTTTGTGATTGGTTGACTCCAGAAAATAATGGATTTCTTTTTACTACACCTGATATAAAATAATATAATTCAATTTAATATGATGGAAGGTTATTTACGTACGAAAATATGGTTGGAGGCTCGTCCAATTATTTCGAAGTGAGCTTTTCAGCTGTTACCGGAAATGATCTTTTGGGCTAATGTCGGTGCGCGAGGGGGATCGGTTGGTTGTAAATCTATGAGGTCCGTCAACGCAATAGCGAACGTTGGGAGTGTTAAAATCGACGAGGGACACGTCCCAGGGACATCGCTTTGTACACTTCCGCCCTTTTTACTCCAGGGTGGTTTCCATAGCGCAAAGCTTGTTTACCACAAGCGACAGTTGATTTGACAAAGCAGCGCGTCCATTTATGTGAAAGCGAATATTACAGGGCGGTCTCGGTTGGATTCTCGTACGGAGAGACATAGAGAGAGAGAGAGAGGGAGAGAGAGACTCAAGGAGGGTGGCTTGTTATCCGCTCATTGAAGTTAACCACGGGGCTAAGTGCGCGCTTGGGGTGAGATCTGCAGAGGAGGGCGATCGGCGAGATTTTTATGCTGCGAGAAAACGAGGAGGAGAAACAGAGAGAGGGGGAAAAGAGAGAGAGAGATAGCGAGAGAGTGAAAGGGGAAAAAGAGAGATTGATTGATTGATTGATATAAATCATTATGCACCAGCCGACTTTCGGGCAAACAAATGAAAATGCAGTAAATAATACAAAACAAAATAATAACAAATCAAATTAAGCAAAGTCAAATGATACAACGGAGGAAATTGTGAAAATAAAGTACATAGCAAAAGTCAAACTTAAAAATCTAAGAGTACGATAAACCGACGCTATAACTTAAACTTAAGTAAATGGCGAGAGTGAGAGAGAGGAAGAGTAAGATGGCGAGAAAGAGAAAAGGAGAGATAAAAATCGAGAGGAAGAAACCACGAGGGAGATATGATACGATATGATAAATATTCAGTATGCTCTTGCCTGCTATTGGACAAATACGATATTCAAAGAAAAAGAAGAAAAAAATAGTAACAAAATCGTAATCGTTATAACAAATTATAGCAGAAAATAAAATTATACAATATACGTATCATTTTATTTTCTACTATAATACAACGGACGGAGAGAGAGAGAGAGAGAGAGACGATGAGCGACGTCGGGAAGACATCAGCGTGTAAAGGGAACCAAGAAGATTCAACCTCATGATTCTCGTGTTTGCGGACGACGATCTCCCTCCCTCTTTCTTTCTCTCTCTCTCTCTCTCTCTCTCTTTCTCTACAGCTCAGAAAGAGGGGTTGGGAGGTTCAGGGTGAGGCGAAATTGAGAGAGAGTACACGTTAGCGAGCTTTGAAGACACAGCCAATGGGAGAAGCCGGTCCGTTGCCGGGGCAACCTGAAGCTCTTTACCCCTGGCCCTTCCGACGCCCGTAATACCTCACCCCCGCAGATCCCGGATCATTCGACCGAGATTGAAAAGTTAGCGCTCGCGGTATATCGCGGGGACAGAGGAGAGCCGACGGAAACCATGGGATGACGTGGAAACGATGAGCGCACTTGACTCGCAATAAGGGATGAAGGGAGTGGTATTGAGACGCGGAGGAAAAGGAAGGAAGGAAGGGATCGTCAATTCAAATCCCTCGGGTGAGAGTATATCGCGCGCGCTTTATCAGCATTGATATAACGAACGCGAGAAAGGGTTCATTGCTAATACCAACGAAACAACTCGATATATCGAAAACCTTCGACAATTATGTTTTCCTCCCTGCTTCAATCGCGTGCCGCAACGCCCAACCCTCGCACCTTTCGGACACTTCGGATAACTCAAACTCGGCCGAGCTTTTGAATCGTTGTTTCTAACGCCCGCAATTCGTTTTAGAATAGACAACAAGATGGCCGATCAACCTTGGCTATTGGATTTGTCCGGTTTCCGAAAGATGCCAAAATGGCCGACCAAACTTGGCCATTGGATTTATTTGTTTTCCAAAAGACACCAAGAATCCCAGATAAACGTTCGTTCATCCGGATTCCTTCGTTGTTCAAAAAGCCATAAGAAATTTCAAAAGGACCTTCGTTTTCTTTGATCCATCGGTGGTTTCTTCAAAGTTCCAATTGTTTCGTCAATTGCTACAAGATCCCATCAAACTTCCACCTGTTATTCCAATCGTCCCAAAACACTGCTCCGGTTTATCGCAGTTTCCTCGTGTCCTCCTGAAAGACAAATCCAATCACATTTCGGCTCGAGAAACGTAACAAAAAGTCGAGGAAAAGGGAAATTTTGGAGGAACGACGAAAGACGAATGAGAGATCATCGAATTACGAAAATAATCTGTGTCAGTTGCAAAAAAAAAAAATAAAACAGGACGAGGAAATGGAAAGAGACGAATGTGGGAAAGTTGGAATTCAGAGTTTCGTAATAAAAGTGAATAAAAGCTGAAAGAGAAAGAGAGAAGGATCGAGATTGCTCGTCAGGTTGATGGAGGGGTGGAAAACGCCCTCGTTGTACGAGAGACGCCTACGTTACACATCGCGCGAGGCTAACCACCCTCCGAGCGATATCGGGGATAATTACTACTTTTTTATGTCATAATTACGCAGTAATTAATTAAAAATGTCGTATCGAGCCGGAGACACCGAGGCGGTACGCGTACACGACCGAGGTTGGCTACTCGAGCAAAATTGAGAATATCAGGGCTTCCTCTTATCGGTCGTTGACTTTAACGACCCACTGATTCGTACCACTCCATCAGTACACCAGATTTATTCTTCATTTTACAAAAACATAACGATACGAAATCTACCCTTGAAACCCGCCGGCACGGAAATTTATGAATCGCGGTTTTTAGAGTTTTCAGTCTCGAAGTAATTTCGTCTTGTTCAAATTTCTTCTCGTTTTATCTAAAGCTTCCAAGATTCGTAAGTCCTCTCTAAAGTTTCAGAATTGCTCGACGAAATGGTACATTTTTGCTAGGAAATTCTTCAATAGGCCAAGCGTTTTTAGAACCTCAAAAAATTGTTCACAAAATATGAAAATATAAAAATTCGCAAATGAGGAACTTAAAAATGATTTTCCAAGAGAAATGAAAATTTACAACCTGAACAAATAATTAAAAAATAGCACACTTTCGCATGTAAAGTTTTCAGTATTCCAAGTCCATTATAATCTCAAAAAAAATAGTTAGAAAAATACAAACATTTTTCAAATGAAGAAACGAAATATGAAAAATGACTTTCCAACAGAAATCAGCTCGAAAAAAAAACATAACCTTTTCCGTCGAGCAAGCCAGGTCTCTTTACGACCTCTAATCAAGCCCGTCCGAGTAATCCGAAGAAATGTCTTCTCTAACCGAAACATCTTGGCTGGATGTTCTTAGGCACGCAGTAGACGCGTGTCAACACGAGAAACGAAAGTTACACGCACCATTGTCCACGAGGAAGCCCGGAAGGGTTTTGCATTCAATTTATGCGAGTTAGAGGAACAAAAGGCGATCTCTCGGATGAATTGAGGGGAAGAGACGCGAAGGAGCGTCTCCCTAGACAAATAAAGACGGGTTGAGAGGTTACCTCAGCTTTTGCTTCCCGTAGGGCCTCCCGTAGTTATCTCGATAATTTGAAACGCCCACGCGCTTTCGTACTCGTTAGTGGGGTAACTGAGAATATGGAGTGTCCATGCATTCACATGTGTCGCCCTCTCGAGGTACGATACCCAACGAAAACAATGCAAAGGGTCGCCCTTTTGTTTAGAAACGACTCGGGCTGAAGTTTTATCCTCTCTCTTTCTCTTTCTCTCTCTCTCTCTCTTTATCTCCATCTCTGTTTTTCTTCCTCGTGAATTTCGGACGAAGAGCCATTGTTGAAGCTATTGTTTCCGGTAACTCTTGCGCGGTAACGAGGAAGAGATGTACCTCAATTAGACTATATGCGGTTTGAGGACTTAAACGCCCAGAGGCTGACTCCAGTTTAAAGGGCGAGGGATGAACCCACCTTTACAATCAATGTCGCAATTCCGATATGAGGTGTGTCTTGGAATATCTATGGATGGAAATATCGAGCGACTGACGAGCTATAACTTTCGGACTTAAATTGACGTATGGCTGAACGATGGAGATTTATTGACGCTTGGTGGATTCGCTCGAGTTGGACAACGGCATAATTCACGGTTATTTCAAGGTCGGAGATTAAATTTTGATTTATAGGATGAAATTTTGATTTTTCGGATAAAGTTTTGATTTATAGGATGGAATTTCGATCTCTCGGATGAAATCGGAATCTCTGATATTGGAGATTCGCAAATATTCCGGTATTTCTCGAAGAGTACTCAAGGGGGTTGGGAACAACGTCGATCGGTATCGTTCTGCCATCTGCCGATAAATTCACGAAATATTTTCATCGGCCATTCTCCCCAGTCGGAAAATGGTGGATGCGACTGGTGCGAGCGCAGTCGGTAGGTTACCGAGACTCGCGCGTACCCTCGAATCGACCCCTAAGCCCCGAAGCTCGAAAACGCGAAAACCCTTTTCAAATATCCATCAAAAATTGCTGAAAGAAAAAAACAAAATCTTTGAAATTCAAAAATCCTCGTAATATCGAAACCCGAAAGTCCCTGATAAAGACGCTTTCCGAAGTAAACACAAAAAAACCAGTCAAAGAGAAGGAATAAAAATGTAAAACAGGCGCAAGCGTTATAACTTCGCACGACCAATCTCCTTCTTCTGTTATCCTGTCGTACCACCGTTTGAATCTTCTTCAAGCTGATACACGGACGAGTACTCGTCGCCGCCATTATATATCCGTAACGAGAAACCGCGGCTGTTTCTCTTCCCCTCGTATGGCCATTTAAGCTCGAGCAAACGTGCAAAATTGTTCGTTAATGGAGCCAATATAGCTTCATTGCTTCAATCTACCGACATCATCCACTAACAACCAAATCCACACTCCCCCTCACTCCTTTCACTTCCTGCGCCATCTACCAACGATCCTGAGTCAACAACGATTCGAGAGCTTGTGGAATTCCGCAGGAGCCAGGAGCCAATGAAACAAAAAAAAGCTTCGACCCCTCGCGATCTCTGCGAACGTTTTTCGTCCTTCCCCCACTCTTCTGCTATCAATTTCTTGCCTCGTCCAATTAATGAAGGAACGACTGACGCAACGGAGAAAAAAGATCGATAAAGCTGATGAAGAGAGAGCGGGGGTTGTTGAGGAAACCTAACCCAATTGAATCCTCCAACGATCTCATGATATCCTGCTCGAAAAACAAGTTCGTGCTTTGAAGCTCGAATTGACACTAATCCTGTTACCGCGGAGTCGACAAGGGTTGTTTTCTCTTTCCTTTCGTCAAACATTAAACCGCCTGATGCATCAGCGGTTGAAAGTTTTACGAACTCGAACCACCTGTCCCAAACAGAATGATATTATTGATACAGCTTTCGTTATGTAAACAATCCTGAATGGAAGTTATAATAAAGAAAAAAACAGAGTTTGTATAAATTTCGAACAGGATTGCATGGAGGGACTCGGGAGTGTCGACGGTGTGGGTATAGTTTCCGGATCCGACTGGAACCACTCGTCCACGTAGGTACGCACGGTTTCGTAACACTCAGAGAATATCGTTCCCATGAAAAATCGTCCACGTTAGTTTAATTAAGATCGTCGATCTTAATTAATTAATTTTTTCGTTGTAGATCACTTAATTCAAACAAATTAAGATCGTCGATCTTAATTAATTGTCTTTTGGCAGTCACGTCCTCGAATTGGAATTTTAATAAATATATCGATAAGTATTTTTTGAGAACCGATTGCTTCGAATGTATATATATATATATATATATATTTATATATATTTCCAAATTTGGGAAATGTATATTTAAAAATGTAATTGAGCAAAAGATTAATCAAAGGAAACAAATAATTATAGAAATAAAATGAACGAACAATATATAAATAATCAATAAAATCGAATGATAATGAATAAAAATAAAATAAGTGATCGTATAATAAGTAAATCAATAAAAATAATGATAATAAAATAATCATTTTCATTATCAATCCCATTTTTTATATAATAATAGAATTAATAGTTAATAAAAATAATAGAAATATATAAATTAAAGAAAAATTCTGTTTTTGACTTGCGGAAGAAGAAGAGGGGAAACTAGGGGATGCGAAATCCTTGAAAACGCCACGGATGGCTCTCAAGTCGTTTCTCCAGGATGAGAACTTACTCCAGGGGAGTTATGGCTCCCTGATAGCAGGAATACGTCTGGCGCCACTCGGTTGACGAGCTTGTGACGTTGACGTTGACGCGGACATTTTTCGCTTCTTATATCCCTCCCCTCCCTCTTACTTGACCCTCAAAAGCTTCGTACAGAATCCTGCGCTTGAATTTTCACCCTCGCGCAGGATACTGGATTCCAATGATGAGGCTCCCGCGTATTGAAACTGGAAAAAATGGTCACCCCCCTACATGGAGTCCTGATTCCCTACATATTTTCCATTCTGGAGGCTCCCGCGTCAAAACGCGCACCTTCTTCGCGTTCTTCCCACGTGCACTTCGAAGGGGACGTGAAAGAAAAAAAAATGGCACTCTTCTAACGTTTCATGAAATCCTGGTGCCCGGAATGTTTCCGGGCTGCGAAGACGGAGGCTTTTTTCAAGTTTGAGGTTATATCTTCATTTCAAGGAGAGAAAAACTACCCCTTAAGGGAAAATGTAACTTTCGAGATAAATAACCAGGAATTTCTTGAGAGGTTAGATTACAGGAACAAACTCCAAGACTGTTCCATGCTTGAAATAACTCGAATCTAATAATGCAAGCTTGCAAATCGACAATAAAGTTGTGGATGGAATGATAAAAGTGCAAATTGAAGTTTGCATTAAAAAATTGGTTTTTGTTTCCAAAGTGTGTCATTGGAAAAGGTCTGTCAGTGTAGTTTTGGTCTCGACGAGTGTTTTTCGGATTATCGACATAACCTAGAAAACTTTCGAATACGGATTTTTGGTTTTTGAGGTTATGTCTGTTGAACGGAAAATAGGTATTCGAAAGTTTGTGAGGTTATGTCGACCAGAAAATCGATTTTAGAAAATTCATGACGTTGAATCGGTCTTCTACTTACTTGTCCCTAAGGAAAACATTCGTCGAGTATCAGTCTCCGTAGAATTCATGAAAGCGAACATTGGCGCTTTTATTTAAAGATAAAAACTTACCGTCCTTGAGGAAACTTGGTTTAGGCGCGTGATTGTGGATGTTTAGCTTTGGGGTAGCTCGTCAGAGTAAGACACAGTGTTTCTCCGTCGAAAACGCATACTTATCGCCTTCGCAAGGAACAGGCATTCAGGGTGCGAAAGCGGGATTTCTGGAAGCCCGCCATTGCGAGGTATTCGAACCGTCGAGGATGCTGGAATCCTGGCAGGTCTCAGAAAGACATTCCATGTGTTGGCGAGTCTATTTTCAGCCGCGAAAATCGCACTTCGATTCGTTGTTCGAACACACGATGAAAATTGTCTCCAACTGGGGAATCTAAATAATCCAAGTGAAAAAAGTGATCAAATTCGTGCTAATTTGAAATCTGTAAACAATTTTACGAATCAATGTTAATGTAATAAAAAGAAATTGTCGAAAATCACTTCATTTCCTCGAGCAGAATTATACCATTTCAATTTCCTGGAAAACAATATATATATATATGCGTCTATACTAAGACGAGACATTCTCGGACCTCGAGACCAACCTCCGTTCCTACCTACTACCCTACGCTTTCACTTCCTGCTCCCGTCCGGTATCTTCGGCGTGGTCGTACTGGAAATGCTGGAAATCTCGATAATTCCTTACCTACTATCACGAGAATTGTCATCCCGAAAAAGATAAGAAAATCCGTTGGAATTCGATAAATAAATTGGATTATTCAAAATCCTGGAAAGTTTCCGTTTTTCTACTGGAGAAGAAAAGAACTTTGGAAAATATCAATTTTCTACTGGAGAAGAAAAAAACCCTGGAAAGTCTTCAATTATTTACTGGAAAAGAAAAAAACCCTCGAAAGCCTTTAATTTTCTACTGGAGAAAAATAAAACCTCGAAAGGTCTTCAATTTTCTGCCGAAAAATAAGAACCCCCAGAAATTCTACCATTTTTTGAAAAAAGTCAAGAAAAGCGCTCGAGAACAAGTAACCGGAAGTGAAATTCGTCTATCATTGAAAATTTAACGAATCTCCTGTTACGTCGACAGCGAACGATATATACCTTATTCTCCGGTATATATCTTATTCTTGAGGTGTTTCCCGGAGTGAAACCCGAAACGCGTGGGTTCCTGTTAAACGGAGGGTGAATTTTCGAGGCTGACAGGAAGGTGAAATCATCTCGGCGTAGCGATATAACGGGAAACCTCCCCGGTGCTCGCCTCCTTTCCAGGATCGACCGAATCCGTCCCGCCGCCCCTGCTTTTCAGAGCGAGGGAAAAAGGCTTCCTCGTTGCATGTGTCCTTGATCCGGAAATATGCTCCGCGTTTGAGGCAATTAAGGGCATTAGCCTAGCCGAGAATATTCGAGGTCAAGGACCTCCGGTATTCCGGAAGTTCACCCAACCTCATCCATTGTTTCGCTAATCCTCGTCTCCTCCATCCACGATCCTTTCCACTTCCGATAAGCTCCTATCCAAACTTGTGCCTGTTGGGATAAACAAAAGTTAAAGCGAAGTGTGCTTACATACAAAATCAAATAAAAACATGTAAAACGAAAATGTATACAGGTTTTACCAGCTCTCGTCATGGGCGTCTGTCCCTTTCATGTAATTCTTATCAGAGAACAAAAAAAAGCAGGGAATATAAAAAGGGCGAGAGAAAGGGCAGAACCAAATATCGCGCGCTTGATATCGCGATTACCTGTCGTGATGAATGAATTTAAAAAAATACAATATAATTAAAAAACGTTTTTACGATTGGAACTTCCGGTTGTTTAATAATGAATAAATCATTCAATAATTAAATAAATAATAACGAAATTATTTAAAGTATTTGAATTTAAATACTAAAAATAAAAACACTTGATAAATGACAAAATAATTTTTAAAAAATGTAAATAACTGAAAAGTACATTTTAGAAAATACAAAACTAAATTCCGAGCAAAAATTGCTTAATAAATTCATCAATATTGTTTCTTAATTAATAAAAAAAAATACTATTACAATTATATTACTATGTAACTTGGGTTTAGCCAATAATCCGTTATTTGTTATTAATCTCCTATTAATCAGTTTTAACTGATAAAAAAAAACGAAATAAAAACTAAAAAGTTACTTAATAAAACTAGTTCAAAATATATAAGAATAAAATTAAAGTCGAAACGTAGAAACTGGTTTAAATAGAAGTTAAAACTGAATTTGTTAGCCAATTCAAAATTGTCTAGTGAATTAATCAAAATTCGTTTAATCAAACTTCGTTTCGAAAACTTTCGTCAACGAAAGATTTCAATTCGCGGTCGAATCGAAAAAGTTTTGTTGCCCATACGCTAAGACTATCCTAATTTCTATGCTGGATGGAAAACATAACCTCTATATCGCGCTACGTACGACATATATAATCAAATATATATAAATATAAAATAAATTGGAGAAATGGGGAAAGCAGTAGCGGACAAGGGGTTGAATGGACTTTGGGGGTGGATAAAGCGCGGTCGATCGCCCGCGTTAACTTCCACTACCCCGATGTTTTCCGTGATGCAACAACCCCCGAGAAAGCTCGACGTATCGTTGACACGTGTGACGGCACACGCCCCGGTCAAACCCCCGATTCATCGAGACTCAATCCCAAGACTTCACTAAGGCACTCCCGAAGGGTGAGTGCGCTTCACGACATCAACGCGGGCGTGTCATCTTTCCTGCCGAAGGTACGTAACGTGACGTTGCGACGCCGAGATGCTTCGCGTGCCAGGCGACCAGGAGTCGACAGGAGGTCGCCTCGCGCACGCACCCCAATCCTTCAACCCTCTCCTACTTTCCAACCCCCGATTCTGATACCCTCCCCTATTCGCCTCCTTCACTGACGCCGCTGGCCAATATGGGATCACTTCCGGTCTTCGCATGGTCTCTGCTTTTTTATTTTAAAAACTGTTTTATTACATATCCTTGATTTTTTTATAACTTTTTTATTTTTTCTTAAATTCTCGTTTATTTTTATCCGAGTTTTTGTTTTTTGCGTTTGCGTTCATATTTTTTGGAAACTTACGGTTATTTTTGCAGTGTTCGTTTTGTGAGTTTTAGTGGGTTTTTTAAAATTAGAAATTGTAATTGATTTTTCACGGATTTTCGTTTTAATGAGGTCAGTTTTATTTTTATCGAAATTTTCATTAATTTTTTTCATAATTTTTGTTTGTCTTTAATGAAAATTCATTTTCTTCAATAAAACCAAACACTTCAAACAGAATTGTATTTTTCAACGATTTTTTTCGATCGATTTCGATCGACTTCCAAACGTAATTTCCTTTTTCAAGGGATTAAGTGTTCGATCAAATTGCATGTCATAAACAGAACCGACCGATACGTTAATACCGATCGCCTTTTTTAAATGAAATAAATTCATTTTTTCAACAATTAAAAAAGATGGTTTGTTTTGTGCGTTTTTAAACGGCATGATTCTCGAATGGTATCAATTCGATGAAGCCAAAAACAAAATGGAGTCGATCCAAACAAGGACAAAAGAAACCGATCACATTACAGACAAAATAGACTCGGTTTCCCGAATTTCGTCGAATATCCGATGATCCGGCTGATCGTCAGGCTCGAATTCAACGGTTTTGATTTTTTTCTCGACTCGTGGACGCCGTGCCGGAGCGCAAGGCACTGGTCTCATCAAACAAGCTTCTATACGCTCAATCAGGATTCTCTCGTCTACATTTCCATCCACCACGGTAGCGGAATCGCCCGCGTAAGTCAGAAGAGAATTTACGTTTTTCTCGTATTCTTCGAGCTTCACGAATCGCGTAATAAATCACGGATCAAATTTCACGAAAGAAAAAGACGCTGGACCGCTAAAAAGGCTTACCGTGAGAACGAAGTTTTTTCGACACTTACGTCATACTCGGCCATCTTTTTGTAACGTTCGCGAAGACGCGGAACAGATTCATTTTCGTCCAAACAATTTCCGGACGTTCCGAAACCAGAATTCGTTCCCTTGGATGACGACGGGACGCGAAAATCACCAAACAATCTCGCGAGCAACGTTTTTTTGTCCACACTTACGAAAATCACTCTGCCGAACAGACAAATTTGCGAAATTACGTTCGCGTCGTTAGATACTTCGAGAACTTCTTCTCAGACTGAACGACGCATGCGCGTGCGGCTAAACGCAAGAAGCGTTCGGCAGATGTCGGTGAGAACGATACACGAGCAATAAGCAGTATCAACCGTGCGAACTGCACGGATAAATGCTAATCCAGTCTTAGGTAACTTAACGAAGTTAACACGTAAATATTTAATGTTAAGTTTAAATTAAAAACACTTCTCCTTCTGATTAACGTTCAGTAGTTAAAGGGTTTGTGTATCAAGTTTCATAGTGGAAGCGTCACATTCGTCGCATTCTCACCTTTAATGGTTTTCAGTACGTAACCGTTTGAGGTTAGGTTCTGTACATGCTTTTAACAATTTCATTTTTATTTTCACATTTATGAATTCCTGCTTTGCAGATTCGTATTTTGGATCTTTAGGACTAGGAATAAGGACTCTGAAAATCGGTTCTGAAGCTGGGGTTTTATCTCGATCACTGCGTGTCTCCGAAAAGAAATTTGGATTCTTAGACAGTCATGATAAACTTGACACATGGAGATCTCGATTTTTTCGTTATTTAAGTTTGTAAAAATTGTTACTGTGCTAATCGATCTATCGAAAGTGTAAAGTACGAAAAATTGACGTTTTGGAATGGAACGAAAATTCAGTTTTTCTTTGACAAATAAAAATCAACAATTGTTCTACTTTTATTTTTGTAAAAGTCTTCTAGTACAATTTTGCAAGATGATGTATAGGGTGATGAAAAAAGGGAAGAAATAAGAGGGGAAAAAAGAATTTTCGTTCCGTTGCAAGGAAGAAAATTGGAATGTTTTTTATTTTAGTGAACCTGTTGGGAGTTATCGGTAGCGAAGAGTCTAGAAGTTCAAAGTCTTCCAGCGTTCTGGGATAACCCGTGAGAACCCAGCCCCGCCGTGTGCACTCTTGTCCGAGCAGCCATTTCTAAAAAAAATGGAATATTCATTTCAATCATGTTTTTGTGCCATATTTATTTTCTTCCCAAATATTTCTGACCTCGACGACGCGTCTTCTCGTATCAGCTTCTGGTCGTTTGCCCCAACGATATTCGATCATTCTTAGATCCTTGCCCAAAGGATTATCCTGTAGGCGAGCTTGTTCCAGAATTCCATTGAAATCGACTGGAAACGATTTCGATAATTTATCATAATTAATTGTTTATTTCAAATACCATTTACTTTCTTGTTTATATAAATAATTGTTTTCATTGTTATCTTATATGTTTCATTATTTAGATATCTTTTCGCTAAAAAGAAAATTCCTTTGTAAAAACGAACATTCATTATTATTAGAATAAAATTGTTAAAAAATTAACTTTAACGAACGGATTATATTATTATTATTATATTATTGTTATATATTATATATTATAAACATTATTATATAATTAAATGTAATACCGTGGACCAAATTAAATCGACGAGCGAGATGCTTTGCTGAATCGTAACATCGCGAGCCTCGCGGACCAATTAGTACGACGCGAAATATGGACGGTGCCCCGCAGTGTTTGTTTCTCTTTGCCATAGTCGCGCAAGCATCAGCAAGAGCCTCGACGCTTCGATGGCCGCGCTCGATTTTCTATTAATTAAAAAACGTAACGAACCTTCGAAAACATAATTGTACGGTAAGCTTTTTCGCTTTTTCCATATACGGTTATTATTACGATTAGCAAATGGTCGTAAAGTTCCCGCAGATCGCGAAGGTTATTTTCTCGTTCGGAGTTTGGTGGATTATCGCATGTATTCCGGGCTGAATTTACGATTTCAATAACGTGGGTTGGTATTACGCCGGCACGTTGAAGCGCTCGAGCTTCTTTTTTCGTCCGCGGTAAATCTTGTGCGAACGCGATAAATTATGTTTGATTAAACGCGATGGTAGTGCAAAATTAATATTCTTGGAAGTTAACAAGTATGATGTGGTTCTCACCGACGAGAATCCAGCCGGAAAAATCGATCGCCATTCTTTTCAAAATTACGATTAAGTTCCTCACTATCGTTCGTTCGTCGAAGTTCTCGTCAGAAATCTCGGGGGAAACGTTGCGTATATCCGTCAGTGTGATTGGACGCAGTAGCATTTTTTCATGCAAAGTCTCTGCCAAAATAAGCACTTTCGCGTAAGGCTCACCGAGGAGGATGAGTCTCGGTAAATCGCGTTTTCGCGCTGCGAGTTTCAAGCTCTGTTTCAAGTAGAGAATATGATCCTCGGGTTCTTGGATAACCAATCCCGTCGCGAGCTCCTATAGCGGTTGAAGGAATTCATGAGTCGCGAAATTTTATCTCGATTTTACGAGCCTGAGATCAATTTTGTTTAATACAGTACTCAAAGCCGCGAAGTGAAAAAAAACACACGATTCGAGAATTCTGAACTTTGAGGGGTGCGGTTTTTGACCAGTACGAACATGAAAGAGCTCGTAAATTCTGTGCTTTTCCATGTAAGGCACAAATTTTGATGGGATTTTCAACGGTCTCATGGTTGCATCCACGGCACCAAACATTGTGTGTTTTCCGCTCGATAAAATATGACAATAAACAAAACTAGACAGACCGTTTTCGTGCTCGTCTCGTGATCTTCAACTGGTCGGCGTTTGGATTTCCGTTACGATAATTCAGCTTTCGTTAAATCGGCCATTGCCTGCGCGTCGTCCCGCTCGGCAGTCGATCACCACGCTGCTCGCGGCGAAAGCGCAAACTACAAGTTTCTAGTACATTCCACAGACGCTGCTGTTTCTCCTGTCCTTCGTTACGTTCGTGATTCCCTCGTACAATAAGGCAAGCGCTATCGACGCCGCGACTCCTCCGGTCCGTTTTAGCTCGATTTTATCATTCCGCGTTGTTATGCGCTAAAGTTTTTCAGTAGCAGGAGGTTGACAGCCGCAAAAAAAAAATGTCCGGATCAGTCGTTTCTCCTTCGGTGGAATTGAGCTCCTACCGTGATCAACACTTCAAGGTATGTTGGAGGTAACCTCTAAAAGTAGACGCCCGTATTTCGTCTCTGAAAAACAAAACCAAACAAACATTTCGCTTCAACTTTTGATTTGGAAACGCAGGGATCACGCGCAGAGCAAGACAGATTGCTGAGAACCTCGACGACCCTCTACATCGGTAATCTCTCGTTTTACACGACCGAGGAACAAATATACGAACTCTTTTCCAAATGCGGTGACATCAAGCGCATCATCATGGGCTTGGACAAATACAAAAAGACCCCTTGCGGCTTTTGCTTCGTCGAGTATTATCAGAGGATCGACGGTGAAAACTGTATGAGGTACGTCAACGGAACTCGACTCGATGATAGGATCATTAGGACTGACTGGGACGCCGGCTTTGTCGAGGGTAGACAATACGGACGTGGGAAAACCGGAGGTCAAGTAAGTAACAATCCATAGTCTTGATATACATGCCTTACTTTTGATCAGAAATATCATTTTGCGCCTTTATTTTACAATGTTGGCTTTGGAATACATCGTTCAACTTTTCGTACAATACGATTTTCAAAAATGAGGCTTGACCGCTTAAGTTATTAGGTTGATTAGGTTTTGAGCATGTACCTAAAAAACATCCATTAGATATAAATACTGAAACTTTATTGATGATACAATAGGAATGAAAAGTGAATTCGAATAATTCTTTTTTAGGTAAGAGACGAATACAGATCCGACTTTGACAGCGGCAGAGGTGGTTACGGCAAGATAATACAGCAGAAAGTAGCTCCGTTGGAGGCGAGCGCGTTCGCCATGTGAATAACAGTTTCCGTCGATGCATATGAATCGGAGTTCGCGTTGGTGTCTCCGGGCTGCCTCGATCTCAGAAACCACTCTCCGATGTCTCAATGAATTTTTGTGCATCAGGTTTGGAATACGTTGTACAGGAGTTGTGCGTTAAACTCTACCTATCGATAATTGGTATTATAAGACTTACACGAGTACGTTAATTATTTCGTAACAAATGTGTATGTTCAATCGTTCATGAACTATCGTTCTGTACATGTATAATGGATAAGTTGAAAATATATACGACAAAAATATAATAGATTTAAGGCGATTTCGTGCGAGCCGAATTTTCTAAGATTGTAACTTCTAAACGATGCAGGTTAAGATATTAAATAAACTTGTTACCAAATCCAGCAAAAATTTACACATATATTTTTGACTTCGTGAAAAATCCTCATATCGTAATAAATTGTTTTCGCACGTGACATTCGCCGCGTTTCAAGGGCGAAGAATACTCGAGAGTAATATTACAAATTGTCTTAAGAATTACTTACCTCTCTACGGAATTCGTATATACGTTTTTGTGTGTGCGTGCGCGGGTGCAAGTGTATCACTAACGGAGTGCGTTTACATTCGCGTATGTACATATATACGAGGTAGAAAGAACGTTAAATATATACAGAAATCAATTAATTCACGCACCGAAAACATCCGTGCGCGTGTCTTTGGTTACGAAAAATGCTCCCGAACGTGCTTCGAGTTACGTTCACCCGTGTACGGGCTTAAAAATTAAGGGGATAGAGAGGGAAAAAAAAACGATCGCGTGTTGTCTTCTTATCATAGTATGCAGCAGATTTTTCTCGAGGACGGTTTCTTGAGAACCGCTCTTATCGCTTCGACGAAAACGTCCTCGAGGCCTTCCTGGTTCACCGCTGAACACTCGACGTATTTCGAAGCTCGAATCTTGTCTCGCATCTTCTTACAATCGGCTAGCGTCACTACGTCAGTTTTATCGTCGCTTCGCAAATCCCCTTTTGTACCTTCAATCGTAAAACAAATTGCGAGTAGGAACATTTTAGAGGATTTTTTCGAAGCGACTCCAGCGATTTACCGACGGATGTTAAATGTTATCAATCGTTGGTGCCGTAGAAAATTGTTCAGTAAAAACGTAATTTTCACCTTTTGAGGCAAGATTTTACTTCGAAATTTTGGGAAAACCGAAATGTTTTTTGCCTTTTTCGAAAGTAATGGCACTTTTGTACGATCGCAATGCATCAGCTTACCAACAAGGACTATCGGCACGTTTGGACAGTGGAATTTGATTTCCGGATGCCACTTGCTGGCGATGTTCTCGTAAGAGCTGCGAGAATTTACCGAGAAGCACAGTAGGAAGCAATCGGTCTGCAACGAATAAGTGTTATCGAAACATCAGCCTGGCACGATCAACGATCGAATACGAATCGAGGCACCAGTCGGAAATACTCACGTTCGAGTACGAGAGCGGTCGAAGTCTCTCGTAATCCTCCTGTCCGGCTGTATCCCACAGAACCAAATTGAATTGTTGACCGTCGACCCATATTATGCCCGCATAATTGTCAAACCTGGACAAATGAAAAATACGGCTTAACTCTGCTTTGAAATGATAATGTTCCTTCATCGTTTAAGGCAGAATTTTACTTTTGAAAATTTGAAATAAACATCGAATTATTCTTTGACATTTTTCGAAAATAAAAAAAGAATTAACAATATTTTCTGTGTATTTATAAAGCCTCAGAAATCCTACAGCAATATCTTTGTTAATGGTCTCATTAAAAATAAAAATGAATAAATTCAACAATAAATAAAAAATATAAATAATTAATTAATTCAAAAATTGCAAATACATAAAACGAAAGATAAAGAAGAATCTCTCGATACCAAACAAGGTTTCCGGCAAAAGTTACCAATATTGGAAACCCCTGCGCACGCGCCGTTAAACAAAGCCGAACTTTGTGAAATCGCGTTTCTCGCGGAATGACCGTTAACGGGTATGTGGGTCAATTGATTCGCGTTCGTCGATGAAACTCACACTGTAGGTACGTATTCAACGGGAAATTTGTTGGTCGTGTACGTGATGAGCATACAAGTTTTCCCGACCATACCATCGCCTACGGCTGTGATCTTCAACGGTCTATTGACGTTTTCCAACGTCATTTTATCCTGCCCTGAAACTTGAAATAAAAGTTACATTAGCCTTGAATCATCGATCAAAGAAATCGATGCAATCAAAGAAGTACGACCGTGTCATGGTTCCAATAAATAAAAGTAATAAAAGTCAGTAATCCATCATAATTAACAATTTGTTCTAAAGAAGATAAACAATATTATAAATTTGTGACGAAAATTATTCCATAATGTTTATCTTGAAATGAAACGAACATTTTTGCTAAATGATTGATTCGATGATTCAAAGTTTCTTAAATAGCACTGAATTCTCTTAGTTTTAGTCTCGTTCTGTTTGGTCTTGAAAAGGAAACGTTGATCGCATCCGGCGAGTGCTATATAAGAGAACGACGATCATCGACATAACGACGGACCAAGGTCTATCGAAGGCGCTGCGTCGAGGCCCATCTCGCCGTATCGCATAACAATGAAGTCGCGTCTTGGATAGCTGCATTTTCATGATCGCGAACGCTGTAGAATCGGGCGGATTAGGCTTCGCCCATTATTCGCTCTGCTCGATATACGAGGTTAGTTCAAAATACGAAATGACATTGTTATTTTTCGATTATAATATCATTTATTCATCGATATCTATGTAGAGTTCCGTTTGAATGAAATCCCCATTAAATGTAACAGACTCTACCAAAGTCAAGGATCGCATAAAAATCGAGAACGAACAATTTTTATTTCGAGCTCACCTTTGTTTCCGTTTCCCACGCACATGGGACTCGATTGAGAGCTCCGTAGCTCTCCCCGCGTTGACGGAATTTCTCGTCGTTAAAAAAGCCAAACGATCGTCTCGGTCGGTAACGTCGATTTTTAAAATTCTATTATTAATTTGTTTCTTTTCGATGGGTCGTTCTTCAGTTATCCCGTCGCAAGCTGCATCGTTCCTCCACCTGCGGAGAAACCGAAAAGTCACGTTGCGATTATTGAATGAAAAACGTAAGGGAGTAATACACGGGTCGGTGAAATAACGAATTGTTGGTAAAAACGGGAGAGATTGTCGACCATCGATAACGGCAAGGATAACGCATTGTCGAGTCCCCGAGCTTTATCGAATTTGATACAACATTCGCGAGCGTTGCGTGGGCGAAGCGGTTCTTCCTTGTTGATTAAGAGGTCGTTAGCTCCAGGACTCTTCGGAACACAGTTCTTTATTACAGTTATGATAACGATAAAGATAATAACAACATTTACATGGTTATTATTGTAGCTACTGGTGTAAATTTAGCATACTATTGTCGGTATTATTACTAGACTCATTATTTATACGATTTGGTTAAAATCCATTATACAAAAATCAGTGACAATAGTTATGAAGCTAACAATAAATAGTAGTTACTTCATTATTATTATCGATAATATTATTTATTGTTTTCTTGTATTTTTATCGTTGCGTTTTTTATTTTTGTATTATTATTATTATACGAATGTATTTCCAGAGTTCTAACGCGTAACTTGGCAGGTTTTCGCTGACCTAACCTAAATTCCGTTGCAACAGCCGCTTTGAGGTTAACTTTACCGAATTTTATCGAGATTCGGGGAAAGTGGGAAAAAATCCGATACATTCGTATTCTTGCGAGGATTCTCAAGTATCTTCAGCGATATTTCAGAATTAGCAGTCTTTCACTGAGCGGCGGGTCACCGCTCCGAGTATTGGATAAGCTGATTCACGATTATTATCATTATCGTCGTTACACAAATATCCGAAATTTGCCGATTCGTTCCGTACGCTCAAAATGGACACAAAGTATTATAAATAACTAACGATTTATTCAAAAATCGTCGCGGGGTGTTTTGATTAAAAAAGCATACAACAGAGTCGACACTACGGGTTAGATATCTGCGTGTACATTATCTCCATCTGCGCACGTGTGAGAAAAATAACGCGGCTGTCAAAGGGTCACGAAGAGGGTCAAGCTAATTAGTAGGACTGACCGTTGCACGCAGCGATAGACGAACATAACCCATCGTGTACACAAATTTAAGTCACGAGGCATAAGGGTCGACCCCTGGACTGCCGAGTCAACGACAGTTGTGCACGAAATATCCGTCCGAATGTGCGTCCGGGCATGACGCCCGATTTTTTTCTACGATCAAAAAAAAAAAATTCAAACGAAGATTTCGATGCCCCGATAGAAACGGAAGGATCGTTGCACGCTCACTCCCAGCGAGTCGGTGACGATGGGAAACGCGCCCCTCGCGGCATCTTCGTGTACCACTGACTCACCGACACTCGTATACCGACACGGGGTATCGCAGCGTTTCTCGTGTCATTGACGGTTCGGCCAATTGTTTAATTGAAACACGAGTGCGCTAGAGAGAGTGAGAGGTTAAGTAAAGGAAAAGGAAAGGAGGGGGGAGGGGAGGACAAGAGGAGAAAGAGTGAAAAAGTGGGAGCTAATAAGGCAAAAGCGAGAGTTACGCGTTTCCTAATTTGTGTGACAAGCGAGAGTAAAACCGGCGTCGTTTATCCAACCACCCACACGCGAGGCATCTCGGGGGTCGTTAACCACTGTAAAAAGCCGCCGTGTTTCGAGCGCGTCACCTTTCTCGACTTTTTCACCTTTTTAGCGATAAATTTCTCATTCTTCCAACGAGCACAAACGAAAAGCCGCCATTTTCTTAATAAACGTGCGTGCACGTTTCATCGCCGGTTAATCTCGCGATGACTTTCCGATCGCGTTACTTGAGGTAATTCGAACCGTGGATGATAACTAAGAGGGGATATCGCGATGACGTCATAACGAGGCGAGGCCTTTTTTTAAGTTCGCCCCAGCGACGTCAGATGGTAGCTGCGGTTGGGATCGTAATATTGCAGAGCGGTCACCCATCCAAGTACTAACCTACGCTGACCGATTCCCCGTTGCGAACTTTAGAATTCCTCTCCGCGATCTCTCCGCGATACGACAAGGCGAAAACAACAAGTCTCTTCACGAGTGCCCGTGAGACGATCATCTGTGCGCTTCGTTATTTTATTTTGCCCATTTTCGTTCGTGAATAAAAAAAACTGTTCTAACCTACATTCTAACCTATCCACGACGCTCGTCTCCGTTCACGTTGCGCCGTTCGTACCACATCGCTAATGGACTATCACCGTTTTCGTACACGCTCGATCGCCCCAACGAAAGAAAACATGCTAAATTGCATCTTTTTTAAAAATCCCTATCGTGCAATTCTACTCGCGTGCGAAAACGGGGCTCGTATCGGCAATGTATACGAGTCACATTATTTCGCTACGTGCTCGCTGGAATGGTGACGTTGACATTCTTGGACAGAACTCAAGGCTTCGCGAAGCTTTTGTTGTTCCGCGAACATAACCTATCTTTTAACGGACACCTATTTAGCTATAATTATATCAATACGGAATAATGTATACTTCGCACAATAATAATAAATATTACTTTAAACAATGATGATTAAAAAGATTATGATAACGGAAACAATAATCGTGATTAAGATGATGTTTATAATAAAAATAGCAATAGTATACGCAACAGCAATAATTGTAATTAATTATGGTAATAATGATAATGAAATATGTCAATAACTTTTAATATTAATTAGATATATAATAAATAGTAATAATAACGAACAATTCAATTATTTAATAATAATAATAATGTAAGTAATCTAAATTTAATAATCCAATAATAATAATATGCATGTCGTTTAAAATCGATCGATATCATCGCTCAAATATCTCGTGTACATCTTGTTCCCGCAGTGATAATTGCTTCCTCCGTCAATTTAACCTTCCGCTCGGTTATATATCCGTGAAAAAAGACTCGAGGTTGCATTCTTCGCGCAAGTTTTTCACGTTTCGTAAACTAATATAGCCTCTTCGTTTCATCGTTTCGCGGTGCCCTTGGACGCTTAACGCATCACCTTTAAGTCACGAATTGTTTTCTCGCGCTCGCCGATACGAGTATTTTCATCGAACGAAATTGAAAACAAAGCTTTGAGAAGAGTTTTGCCAGAATTCGAACGTTGAGAAAAAGGATTTTACTTTATTCGTAATCTTTTTAAGAATTCATAGAAAAAAAAACCTCTTTTTCGAACGCCCGAAACAGAATCCTTAAAAATGCAGGGATCGAGAGGTTCGGATAGAATAATTGAAGAATACGTCGGGAGACCGGAAGTACAACGGAAACTATGGGAGGGGATACTTTATTGCCTTCTCAAACTTTTTATTTCATCAAACACGTATCGAAAGTTATACGATGTGTCCGTGTACCCGTGTAGGCACGACGACGCTACGTAGTCTTGTAAGGAAAACACGAGACTCGCCAAACTAGCTGCGTTTTCACTGTAGGACGAATAATAATAACAATAATAATAAAACCACGTATATACACACATCGAACGAGAGAGATACGGAGGAGTCGCAACTTTTGTAACTACGGCAATGTGGGTGGCTACGCGGAGCGCGTGGGTCGCGGACGTTTTGAGGGTGTGTCCCCGTGTTTAGAGTACGCGACGCAACCGCACCCTTCGACCTATCTTTTATTAATATTCAACACCACGTTTTTTTTTCCTTCTTTTCTTTCACCCAAGCGCACACTTGAACCAATGTTGACGAAATAAAACGGATCGTTCGAAAAAATTCGCCAACGAAGTATTTATGGTCGGGCAAATCGCTGACGCGAAGTTCGCGAGAAAACGAAAATGGCGGTAACGAAATATCTGTTGCGCGTAATATTCAGTAGATCGAAAGTGGCGCCACGGTCCGACTAGTAATCGCGATCGTCGAGGACTCAGGGGTTCTCAGTCGTCTCGAAAATTCGCCGAGAGATGACCTAGCGCCATCAGACGGGTTCGTGACGATATATTTTTATATCTTGAAGACAAATCCACCATTTAATTCGCCTTAAACTTTCCATTTCTAGGGAAAAATGTGAAAAAAAATATTCTAGAATCGGTTTTTGCATTTTCTCAGTCTAATTTTCGGCTTTCGGCAAAAACTCGGGCACATTCGTAATCAGCGGAAAATTTCCGATCAAATAGACCCTTTTAAGAGTTTAAAAACGGAAAAAAAATTTTTTCGTCCTTCCGGGCCGTTTTCCCAGAATCTCAAAAATCGCGATATTTCAAAAGGCCGTGGAGTAAGCTTCTTATATGCTACGGAGGTTCAATTGGAGGGTTTGGAAAAGGTTTTTGCCTAACTTAAACAATGGCGTTGGATTCGTATCGATATCGCTAATAGTTTTCCCGGAAAGTCCAATTGAAATATCGCTAAAAAAAACGCAAAGGGGTATGTATGGAAAAATTAGCAAAAATCGATGGTCCAACTTTGAAATTCTGCCAAAAATCGAAAAATCATCGGATAT